>CAKNWT010274667.1:0-12479 GCA_932066315.1 Andricus coriarius
TTCGCGCCCATTTACTCTCGTCTCTGTTTCGTTTTCTACCTCGAAAAACTTGCGGTATATTTTCCATTTTAATATAATTGCAATTGTCAAAAACTTCGCCACTTTGCCATTTACTAACTGATCTGTTTTAATTTAGCGTGAGCATAGATTTGTTTACAAAGCCAATATGTTCAAGGTCGCTTCAAAGTTAAACCGAATGCAGGTATAAACATTGTGTCTACATTAGAGTATGTATCTTACAGTTAAATCTAAATAAAACGCAAAAATACATTAAAATTTAATAAAATTCATAAGTGCTTTATCAACTTACTATCGTTAAATTGTTATTCACTAAGAAATTTAATTAATATCGTACTGTAAGCAAACATTCACTAGCGCGAGAACGTGTCACGGCGGCAAGGCCCAGAGTCCTATAGTACACTCGAAAGGTCCAGCGCTGACATTAATTAAAATCACAACTACTCCTAAACTATTGAATATTTTGATCTGAAACTTTCCCAAAAACTTTATCACAGTTTTCTCCGCATTTTTGTCGCGAGAAGTCTTTCGTTGCTCAAAATTCCCTCGATAAACGAAACGCTGGAAGTTACAAAAGTCCGATTCCCGCTGAGCATCGGAAAAAAATTATTAACAATTTTTCAAAAATTTATTTTTGAATTCTTCTTATTCTATCAATCGAAGGATACCCTGGAGCGCATTTTCTGAAAATTTTATTTAAAAATTCCAAAAACTGACGAACTGAGCGCTAGTTGAAGTGAAAAACGGATTAAAATTGAGTTTTTTTTTAAAGTCAGTTTTTTGGCTTTAATTTGTAAACTAATAAAGCTACAACTTTTTATCTAGAGGAAAAAAGATGCGCAATAAAATTTCACATCCAGACATATCCTTTAAAAATTAAAATTCTAAACTTTTGTTGAAAGCCTCCAGGGGACTTTGTTTTCGCACGAGAAAATTTTATGCGCCCTTATTGCATCCGGACACTCAATTTCAGATGTCTCTGAAATAGACAGAGTGGGGGAGAGAAGGGCTGAACATTGCTTGAGAGGGAGCACTGAGAGAGGAGATAGATTCGTAGTCCGTGCAGTGGAAGGGGACGTTCGCTCCCGTCAGCAGGTCACGTATTAGTATCTACCTGTGCAGGTCGGGAACGAAAAGTATACTGCCCAGTAGAACTCGGGGAAAAATTATTTTTCAACCATCACATGAGAACTTAAGAATCAACTCTTTAAACTTTAGGTGTAATGCTGACTGTATGCCATTAATTCTAGTGAAGGCAATATTTTCCACTTAAAAAAAAAAACTTATTTAGTGAAAATTTCTCACTAAGCAGAAAAAGGGAAAAGATGCTTTTCTAACCCGTTTCTACATGGAACTCAAGAATCAACTCCTTAACATTCTGACATAATGCTGAGCTAATTTCCATCAAAGTGAATTTCTGTTTATGTAAAATCATTTAAAGTGTAAATTTGCTTTATAAGGGAAGAAGCTCACTTGGATTTTTAACCAGTTTTCACACGGGAGCTCATCCAATAAGTAATCACATTTTGTAAACCAAAATTATTCACTAAATCAAGTTCGCTAAATAAAATCAAAATTTCAAATGTAAATCCTGCACATTCATTGAAGAAAATAAAAATAGCCATGGTTTAAATGGATAATCTCGATACCTCAATTAACTATACTATACAATCAATATTCAGTTAGAAGAGAACAATTGACAACTCTCCTTTCTCTTTTGTGGGCTCATATCCTATTATAACGTGAACGAATGATGACAGAGAATTTTAAAAATAAAAATGCGTGAAATTATTCAGAGTTTGGAATGATAATTATAGTCGCTAATAAAATGTTTCATTTCAGGTTCAATACTCTATGACAGGGCTCACCACTTTCAGCAGGTACTGACTGCCACGACAAGTGCACGACTGCCACCAATTTTTTATGTCATTTTTTTCTTCGATTTCCAGGAATCCTGGAAAGGGTTACAGTTGGTACTGTCACGGCTCGTTGCGGCTCATTGTTCACACCAACGGGTCTGATTTTTTTCTACTTGTATTCACAATACATTTCATTTTTTCATTTCAAACTGTATTTTACCGTGAAGGATTAGGGACCAGTGGAACAACAAGATTTATGAGGGCCTGTTCTCGGCACTGTTTGACCTAGTCTCGCGACTGCCACTGTCAGTATTTGCAGTCGCCGACTACCTTTTGGTAAGCCCTGCTCTATGAGGATTGGTGCCGATGCATATAATGAATTAAAATTAATTTAAAGAATAGAAAAACTAAATAATGTAACAACAGGCACCGTAAACATTACCTGTACAGGTTCGTGTGCAGGTTCGTGTACAGGAAAATGTGCAGGTTTCTCCGAGTTTTCTGAACAGGAATTTTCAGCTGGGCGTAGTGTGAAAAGAAAAATATAATATTAAGAATAACCGTAAATATGGTTTACAAAAAAACAAAGGTGATTACCATTTGACAAGACCACTCTATCCTTATGTATTTTGATGCACTGAATATGAATCCGAGGTCTATTTACCTCCATTACTTCAGGTTCAAGGTCATTTCAAGGTCAAATGCAGGAAAAGCCGTGCAATGAATTTCAAAAACCTTTTACATATGTTTTCGGGGTCGCTGAATCGAAATCCGAGGTCTATTTACCTCCACCGCTTTAGGTTCAAGGTCCCTTTAAGGTCAAACACAGGAAAAGCTGTGCAATAAACTTCAACAACCGTTTTGGGGTTGCTGAATCTCGCTTGCTGGAGTTTACCAGCGACACATTTTTTGGATTCAATTTGCTAAACTCAGAGTCCCCCGCACACTTCACATTAAAATCCGGCTTTTACCCCGGCTTTTACACACAAAAAAATAGTTTTTTTAAATCTTAGTCTTTAAATCATTATGAATAATTATTTAAGGTAAAAATATTTATTTCAGCTGTTTGGCCAAAACCAATATTTATTGACATTTACTACAGCCATTTGGCCGAAGCAATGCATTTGAATCAAATCTTGGGAAATACCTGGGAAATACCTGGAGATACCTGGGAAATGCCTGATGAGGTAACTGTATCAGCTGTTTAACCAAAATAAGTATTTGTGAAATGTTCATTTCAGCCCTTTGGCCAAAACAACTTCTTTGGGCAGCACGTTGTAGAAACCTGAGAGTGAATTAACTCTTCTGCCGTTTGGCAGTAAAAATTGGTTCATTATCAAAGACAATCAAAGAAACCTACACGGAATCCCTTTTTTTTAAAGTTTGTGAAAATAAAAGAGTTGCGGAGTACCTTGGTATTTTGTTCACTTATTACTAAAATAAAATGTCAAAAAATATTTAACCACCAGGGTGAATTTAAACCTACTCGCAAACCTTGATCGCGAGGATGGAGAAAGTATCGAGAAACCCTCGAAAAAAGGTTAGCGTATCAAGCTCTGATCAATTCAACCGTGAAAATAGAAACAATATCGGCCGAAAAAAACTGTCAGCCCCGCTTTACCCAAGGCAAAGCCCGATTATCCCAGTTTGATCACCGATGAAGAATTCAGAAATTTTGTTCAAGGCGCTCTGAATAAAGCAGATGCATTCGTGGAAGTGAGAAAAATCACTATAAAGAGCCAGCAGAACTACGTGCGTGATTCAGTACTATATTTTATAATAGGAAAATTGCAAAATGAACAAAATAAATTTTCGTAATCAAGACATCATCGCCGCAGAATTTGCCAGGGAATTTTCAGATGCTGAACCAAAAAAGAGAATTCTCAATTTTTGTTTTTGTTGAAATGTTGGGTTGTTTGTAATAACTATTTTTGAGTATTTGTTTAACCTTTATATATTTACACACACACAAATAATACAAGTGATTTAAATGTAAACGGCGTTAAGAACGCTATATTTTGAAAAGATCTATAATTTGACAAAGACCGAAAGATCGGATCGCACGACGAGTTCCGAGACCGATAGAGAACAATTTGAAAGATGAAAATGTAATGTTTGAGAAAATAAAAATGACAAGTGAGGAAGTTCGGAGGTAGTGAAACTGAAAGATTCAGTGTACATTGGTGGGGTCACTTTGACTGGCACATAAGGTACCTGGGTCAAGAAAGATGCGGGTAGCTGAAACTAACCCGGTAATGTGCTACGATAATAAAACGGCCAGTTTTGAAAATTTCTAATTATATGACAACCTTAACTTCTGGATTTTACGTCCTATAAAACTTAGAATTTGAATACTGAAATGACTGAAAGAACCTTTCACTAAAGTAAAGCTGCCTAACCTAAACTTTATGGTTATAACATAATTGTACTTTTGAACACTGAAGTAATCGAAAGAAACTTTACTGAAGTCAAGCTGCTTATCCTAAAATGTATGGTTGTAACATGATTGCAGTGTTGAAGCTATATACGAAATTCTTGCAGACGGTAAACAAGCCGAACCTATTATAAAAATAATATTTGAAAGAAGAAGGAAACTTAAAGTGACAAATTCTAATTTCTATTTTTTTAAGACGCTAAAATTTTCATAAAAGTTAGAAATTGATAAAATTGCAGATTAATCAATGTAAAAATTCTTTCTTTTTTTTCAAAAAAAGGGAATTGATTCTAAAAATATATATACTCCGGTGTGGTATCGCTTCCCTCTTGTGTAGGTACACTCACAAAAATAAATTAGTAAGAATCTCTAATTCCCTATAGGGACGAGAAAAACTAAATGAATGCCAATTAAATTAATAATTGATATTTAGCAATTCACCCAATCGCGCGCTCAGCTGATGGATCGAAGTTTTTCTCTTTCTAAATCCTGAATAATTCCTGAAAGAAAACCGAAGTCACGAGATTTTGCTTTTGAGTTTTCTCAAATTACAAAATTATGTGGTTCATCCGCGCTGACTCGAACTGAACGATTTAGCGAAAGGAAGGTCAGCTGCTGCGTTTGAGCATTAATTTTTCTTCTCATAAATAGTGGAGGCGAGATTTTTGGATATTAAATTTAATATTTAACAATCTTTAGCAAATATCTCGCGCGACCTTGAGCAGGATACGCAGTGTTTGGAGTTCTTCACCCGAAATTCCCAATGCCCAATCAAAAGACAACCGTCTCAAGCTAGCGTTATGATAATCTTAGAAAGATAAATTATCTACAATAAATTGATTAAGCCTGCAGAAAAATAAATCCCTACCCTCGCGGTCAGACCAATAATTTGACCCCCTACTGCGCCTATTCGAGAAATAGAAGCAGGGCCTGTTGATGTAGAATTGATCACTTTTGATCCACCTCTTGAAGAGGCCATATAACAACCAATCACGGCGTTTCATCAGGAAATCAGAATTAACAACGTACAATCGATATTTACCGATGCCGATTGGGACCAAAGAATTCGTAAATCCAATTTGAGCCTATATGTCTCCCTATGCCTCTTTTCTGTTAAATTCCTGTCTTATCACAATTCCTATATTTACGGAATAAAACCTTCAGTCCGTGCTCAAGAAATAAATTTACAAAACCGATAGAAAAAGCCCATCGTGTCCGAGTCTGTGAAGCGTAAGCCCTTGATGGCAACCACCGCTTCCGACGACCCCGAAGGTAACTGTCAGCCAAAAACTATAAGCCAAAAGGCTCACTAAACGAAGGAGGAAAATAGAAAAGCCAAGAACCCGAGTTAACAGTGATGATTCTTCATCTTTAGCTGAAACATCATATTCGGAAGATGAGGAGTCTGATCCACCTGTTTCCCGGATTTGTGATCACTATATTAATTTGTGATATTTTCAGATTTTATTGATTAATAAATTTAATTTTTCGATTTAAAATTGCCCAAAAAGAATCTTAGAAATTGATAAATACAATTTATATTTTAGGTAGTAGCTATCCTGCGAAGTTAGGATAAAAAATGTTTCTTTACAACCTTAGACCTTAGGACGTTTAATTAGCTTGAGTGGTCTTCCGCAGTGCCAAGTCAGCCTCTATCGCTTTTTTATGGAGGGAAAGTGGACGAATAGTTTTTATTTTTCCGCCCCACCTTTCGTGATTGAATTCATCACAATTTCTTTGGTACAGCTTTCAACGACTTTGCGAAGAAGGACCGACTGGCATTTTACGATTGACCTTAATCATTAGGTAGCACCTTCGTGATCCAACAACGTTTACCGCCTTCTAAACGCGTCTGACACGTGAAGTTCTCTGAATAAATTTTGTTAGAGGGTATTCAATTCTTCTCAGATCATCAGTATACATTTTTTCAGAGTAGTGCACTTGCTTTATTTTAATTTTAATAACTAAAATAATGGAAAGTCAATTGAGAAGCAAATAGTTTCTGCACGTAACCGAATTTTTATATTAAGCATATATATAAGATTTTATTATAGACGTGTGCATTCTAGATAAATAGATTGAAGCTATTCTCTAAATAGTTGTAACAAAAAATATTTGAATTACATTTTACAAATGTACTTTGATCTAGAATTACTTTAAGTGTAATTTAGTTCACTTAGGATGAACGAAAGGTGAAGTACGAAAGAAAGAATGCAAATTACAACAAATGTCGGCATTCTTTCATTATTGTACACGCGTTTGCGGCATATGTATATTTTACAATGGACAACGATTAGGACGCTTAGTAAAGGACTATATAGACCCTGAAGTAAAGACGTTGCTTCCCATCATTCGACGACAAATCTACAAGAAGCTAGTTTTGAACCTACACGAATGAGACGCACACAAAGGAAATGGAATTCAAACGGAATTCAAAGGTACATCACTTTAACAAAGCGTTTTAATATTTAAAGAACATGAAAATTACTTATAGGAAAACTAACTTAAATTGAATGTTGAGTAATTAAGACGTTTTATAGTTATTTTAAATTTTACATGTCAAAATAGAAATATGATTATAGAAATTCGTAAAGACTTCAAGGTTTTAGATTGAAATATTTTTAATTTTTTAGATATACTTCAAATTCTGAGATCGAGAGATTTTAAAATTAAACGTTTTAAAATGCAGAATAAAAAAAAACACAGATACTTTCTAGATTAAAAGTTGTATGTTCATATATGGGCACTTAAACATTTTAATAGATCCCAATTTGTAGGCCTGAAATTCCTATTCTTTCAAATCTAATTCTTCAAATTTCTTCATCATTGGTGAGGTTGATTAATCAACGATCTTCACAGAACTTTGAAGAGACACATTAATCATGAAATTAATGTTTGTAATATTAGGACTTTTTTTGTTCAATTTTGTAAATTTAAAATATACAATTTTTTAAAACATGCCTCGATATTCAAGCCTTAGTTAAATATTGTAAACATCTTAATCGAACAATATGTATTCAAGAAATAAACAATAAAACACGAAATATTCAAATATTTCTTTATGCTATAAGTCATATATTAATAAAAGTTAGGTTAATTTTTACTTTTTAGAGTTTGGTCACTGGTTTTGACCATTGATCAAAATTTTGCTTATCTTCGCTAATAATTATTCATGTTTTGAAAGACCAGAAGATTAACAAAATGAATGGCAATTCTGTTTAGCTCATTTGCGTTTATTAATATATTCTTAAAGCGCTAAGTGGCTTTTGAAGATTATTTCTATTTCTGTTGAATTTTTGCACTTCAAGTTGGAAATACATTATGCGAAGACTTTAGCATTGATCGTTTATAAATGTAGGTAAGCAAACCTAATAAATACGACAACTTCCAGACTAACAGTTTGAGACGGTCCGTGCTATTTTCATATTTAGAATTAAATCATAAAGCTACGGGCGAATATTTATAATGATACGCCTCTGACTCAAAAGTGGACAAGCAGGTGGAACGAAGGGATGATTCACGAAATCATTCGATCATACGATCGATTGCGCGCGCCATCGGCTAAATAAGTGGGGATAGCGTGGGACCAATGCATTTTATAAATCGATCCCGGTATCGGTACCGGTGGACTTCCTACTCGACCCTCTGCGAGGAAGAAGCCTCTCTTGCTCTGCATGATCTACCTGTCAATGAAGATAGAGTATTTCTTTTGAGTACATAGTATCGTAAGCTTCGGGAAGGAAAGCTTCCTACCTTAGATTCTCCTACAAGTGCTATAAATTATTTGAATTCATTGTTTTTGAATTAAAGTAATAAATGTGACTTTGTGGGGATAAAAAAAACTTTAATGTGTGTGTGTGATGCCTGTAACGGCTCTGCACCTTATTTAATTATAAGGACCTTGTTGTGCATGCTAGGATAATAAATTTTGAACTAACGGTGAATTGGAAAATTCTTTTATTTTGAGTAAAAATTGAAATCATGTAGCTTCTCGTAACGACCCTGCACCTCATTTAACCATTAGGACCTTGTTGTGCGATGAGTTTGAGGCAAAGAAAGAATCTTGAAGTGAAAGAAGTGTCGGGCTGGGATGCATGTGTACGTGATTGTGCCGCGACGTCGATTGAAATGAACTAGAATTGCATCATTAGCAACGAGAAAGAATAAATAAAACATCGGTCCGTTAGAAAACGAAACGACAAGGTCTATCTCAATTATTATAATTCCTTTTCTAACAGTGGAATTAATATAGACTACTGTATTGATGAGTTTCTGTATCGTTCCAATTTGTCCGTTCATTGTATTATTTGACATATTTGGTAACCTTTGTGTAAGTTTGATAGGTCATAAATTTGGTGTTTTTTTGACTTGTGGATTTGCAGAATATAATTTCAGTGATAATTATAAAATTCGTTGATTTATTTATCAATTGGAAATCCCCCACGAAATAACCGGAAATAGAATTCTCCGAAAAGAATAAATGAATGACGTCCCACAAAATAATAAAAAATGTCTAAGACTAGACTTCGTTCAGTTGTTGGAGCCTCCGCAACCTTCTGAGTTTTCTGATTAATCCGAACAAGTTCCATTTCTTGGAGATAAATCAGGTAACAATTAAACCAATAATTTATCGTGTTGTAACAAACTGATAAAAACTGTTAAATGAGTAGTCCCCTCTTTCTTTTTTTGTAAAAGAGGATGACTACATATAACTAAAAATGGATGTGTACAATTACCGCTTATAAATGTTCATGTTTCGTGTCAACGACGATGATTCAGATTCAGTTGTACTTTTACCACGAGAAAGACCCAAATACGGGTTAAAATTTCGGCTTATTTCTTTATTTTTTTTTTTAATAAACGTATATCGCACGTATGACCGCAGTACTTTGTCTTTCTTTCTAATTGAGATAAATCTTCATCAAAAAAACGTCCAAAGAAGGTTAAAAATTTCAGACTGTTGTCTTTAATTTTGATTTCTAATAACTTTACTAGTTCATTATACGCAGGTTTTTGTAAAAGCGACTACGACTTTAACCCGCTCCACCAATATTTTGTTGCCATTTTACAATATGCTCTTTTTCGTATTTCTTTCTAATTTGAATGCCTCTTCACCCCCTCCCCTTGATATTCTAAACTGCTGCTTTATCAAATGCAACAATCTTTAATAAGCTGCCTCTAGAATACAACAATATTTTATATGAATAACAGATTATACTAATTACTCCCAACAAGATTCAAATCATTATTTCTATTTCAGGTTCTAAAATCTATGAAAAGCCACGAAGGACTTCAGTCGATAGTCTGAGGTTAGGAAGTTCCACCGCCAGCGGAAGAGCATCTATCTTAGAAAAATATTCTATGTTAGGCTTTAAAAGTTCTGGAATATATATGTCAGAAAAATGCGATGCTGCATCGTCGCGAGAAAATAGCAGCAGACCGGAAAAGACATCTCGTTATGGTTCTAGTACGTATCCTAGATTAAGTCTCATCAGAGCTTACGAAAGACCTCTAGAGAAAGAAAGAACTGCGCCCGTAACAATTCCTGAAGTCAGTAACATGAAAACGTATTCCTTTGGAATATATACCATCAGAGCTCCATACTGATACAGAAACAGTTCTTCTACCAGTGCATAAAGTTTAGGATTTATTGCAGATTTTGTTTTTCTTTCCCCTTGAAACACATTTATTTGATTGACAATAAGAAAGAATGGAACGTCTGACGATTTACCAATGAAACTGATCTAAAACCCAACCGTAGAAATTTGTTCCTTTGGGTGAAAAAGTAATTCACTGAGCTTTGAAATTGAATTTTAAAAACGATATGTAAAAGTGAAGGTATGCAGTATTGTATGAAAAAAAGTATTTTTTTACTTTCATGTTTTTCTTTCTTTTTTTTTTTGGGAATGTGGTAAACAAGAAATTTCTTCAGCGGCAATCGAAAAACATACTTTTATTTTAGATTTATTGGAAAAATATGTTATACAACACATGCATGAATACGGTCTTTTTTTTCATTCCTGTGGAGCGAACCTACATATCTTCTTTTGAGCTCCTTTTGAGAAGTATGTAATGGTCAATATATATCTAAGACGTAATATATATGACGCCTATGACAAAGCCCCCAAACGCGTCCCCGGGTTGCGGATAGAGGGCCCCTGTACCAAGGGCTTCTGCAGAATATGGTTACAATAATTAATAAGCAGTCGCGGATAATTGTCCAGGGAAGGTCCCGAAGGAATAATCCCTAAGTGAAGGCGTGACAACTGTGCCCAAAGCTGAATGGTACCTGGGTGAGGTGTCTCGAGCAGTGACTCTGGGATACCGGGCGACCTCTCAGAGTATACAGCCTTATCCCTGCATGCGGGGCTCTACAAGGATGGAAGAACCCTTTTCTCTAGCTGCTCATGGGAACAACAATTATAACACCAAATATAGTTGTAGTACGTGCGGTTCAAAACAATCGAACGCGCAGGGCTCCCGACAATGGGTCGGACCACAATGCCGACTATCCTAGAGTTGGGGGAACCAATCAAGACAAAGTCAATGTGATAGACCGGCAGAATATTTGAAGCAAACGGATCGACTCAGGGACGATCTGCTGGAGTGCTATGATACCAGTATCGCCCCTGAACAAAAAGTTTACATGGCGCGACTGCATACTCTGTGGTGCGAAAAACACCTAGAGCTCTTGCATTTTTCGCAAAAACTTCTGCGAAGCCGTGCCTAGGAACTACGGAAAAGGGGTTATATAACGGTAGCGTCTCCTTAACCGCAGCCAGAACAAGCCGGCAACAGAGAAAGAGAGGCGACACGGAGACCAACCGCGAGCAGGCATCCAATAGAGGAAGAGCGATGCTTCAGGCAGCGATGCTGGGCAAGGAAGTACGCGTCCCGCATTCAGTGTGTGATTGACTACATAATATCTGGCAGGACTTTCACTGCCAAGGTTCGACAATTCGTCCGCGAACTGCGGATTTGTTTTCACACACTCAAGACGTCAAGGCTACCGGCCATTAGGGAGCAAATTGTTGACAGAATTCGAGTACTATCTAACGCTAAGAGAAGTCTAGAGCGGAGAGAGAGGAGGGTCAGAGAAAATCAACATTTTTTCTCTGACCCATATCGACTCTTCCAAGAGTCTTCAGTAACTGTCGTCCACCGGCCCACACCAGAGGAGGTCGAGGAATTTTGGAGAGAAGTCTACGAAGTCCAGCATCCACTGAAAGAACACTCAAAGAATATTAATAGCTTCAAGGAGCTGTGCAGTGCCCTCATAACACCTGAGGCGGAATGCCCACATATCACTACCGAGGAAGTAAAAACGTATTAAGAGGCATGAAGAACTATTCCGCTCCGGGACCAGATGGTATCAAAACCTTATGATGGAAGAAGTTTCCTTCAACCCACCGGCATGTGGCCCGCATTTTCACCACATATATAAAGTCATAAAAGCCTATTCCGGAGTGGTTGTTGGAAGGGCGCACAGTGCGCACACTGTCGGTGAGGAACAAAGTATCTGCGACGAACATGCTTGCCGTCACGGTTGTACTCTATTCATTTGAAGTTGTTCCATGGACGAAGGACGAGTTCAGATCCCCCGATATCGGCTCCCGAAAGGTTATGCACATGAACAAAAGCATGCACCTTAAATCTTCTCTTCCTCGACTTTACATCTCACGTCTTCAAGGTGGTCTCGAAATACTAAATCTTGAATGTTTTCACAACAGGATCATTCTGGGTACAGCACATACTGTCGCAAATGTACAAGGCCCTCTTCTTAAAATGGTCAGGAAACACGAAGAAGTGGGCAAAGGGGCCTTTCTGTACAAAGCAGCGTGGGAGACAGCTGAAACACTGGGCCTTGACTTCAATATCAGGGACGAGCAAAATGCATCAAATCTTATCCATTTTGAGTAGTCACTCCTGTAGGCCCGGATTAAGAAAGCACAGGTTAAAAACTTCCGCGAACAGCTCCTCGAGAAGAAGATGCACAGCATCTTCCACATAAATGTGGAGGATCTATCGATTTCGGATGAGCTAACGTTTGCTTTCCTTGAATCACCCGGATTGAAGTCGGGCACGGAGGGTTTCATTTTGGCGTGTCAAGACGGTGTCATTTCCACTCTAGCATACCGTCGCCACATTTTGAGCCAAGACATTCCTGA
>CAKNWT010274690.1:0-11509 GCA_932066315.1 Andricus coriarius
ACAGTATTTTTCAGGAATCTTTATGGGTTTTCTTTAAGATTTAAAAAAAATTATAATTGCCTTGAAATTCACTAATTGTGCCGAAAGAAATTTGTTCTCGTTACTGAAATTTCAATTACATGTGGTTGAAATTTCAACTACATGGTTGAAATTTCAACTACATGGTTGAAATTTCAATAACACGTGTAGCTAATTTTTCATTCACAAGTGGTTGAAATTTCAACAACGGTAGTTGTATAAAACTTCAACCACATGTGGTTGAAAATTCAACCCGATATTTCTAACAGTGTAGAGAATTTAACTCTTTCGTAGAAAATTCGTGTGTTTGGCTTAAAAATTCAACAATCTCGTAGAAAATTCCACTCTTTTGTGGAAAATTTATGTAATTTGTGGAGAATCCATCTTGTTGTTCGAAAATTTAAGTATCTGGTTACGAATTCAGCTGCTTTGTTAAAATTTAAGCTCCATCTCAAATTTCTATTATATTCATAATAATGAAGAGCTTAACTTTTCTGATCTGATGGTATTTATTTATGACTACGTTATTCATAATGTTGAATCCGAATTTCTGCCTGAAAATAGATATACTCCGAATCTACATATTTTCACGATTGAATGAGGAAATGTTTATCTATTTTTTGCATGTACCCCTATTCTTCATCATATCTGCGAAAATGAAGGCAGTAAACTGTAGATTTTCACATTCAAAATTAAGTAAACTCAAAGGCCAACGCCATAAAACAAGATTTTAGCATTCCTACGGATTCAATTATAAGTACAAACTTTGCCCTAATCCAGAACGACTACCTGAAGGGTAGAAATTCGTAAGCGCCGGACCAGAAATTAGGAAGGTCCTCGTTGTAAACTAAAGTGGTCTCAGAATGAATTGGAAATATTTTTCCTTGAATTTCCATGCATATCGCCCCCAAACTTTTTAGAATCCTCTCCCCTACAAAATGCGTCTAAAAAAATTATATTTAGAGGTTCCGCAAGCCCCATACAGTTTAACGCGTATTTCCCATAAGAAAAAAAGATGTTTCTGTAAATTATATTCAGAATCGTCAATATTAGGTGTAACGAGATGAAATTCAAGATTTCTTTTCACAGTTAGCAATAGAATACGAATAAAAACTTAATTTTCAAATATCACCCCCACAACTCTGTTTTATAGTGTTAAAAAAACCCATAAGTGAAAAATTGTGTTCCGCGAGTTCCTGCGCTAATTATAATTTTTTTGCGTTTTTTTTTTTAATCCAGATTGTTTATAAACATAAAATCCTAGCTCATACTAATGACTAGAAGTTTACATAAATTGTTTAAGCAATTTATTATTGTTCAACTTTTAAATTATTATTTTCAACTTTTAAATTACAGCGAGGAAGTGATCAATTAAATTTACCAGAAATAATCTTTCAAACTATTTATTATTATTTATAATAATATTCTCTCAGAATAATGCTAAAAAGTTTCAGTTTTTTCTAAAATTTTCCACTTCTGATCGAATTTTCAATTAGAGTGAGTTAGTAACTAATGTAAGTTAACAAATATAATTGTTTAAACAGTTTATTATTGATTATTACTGTCTTTTCTTAGTTTATTAGAAAGTTGCGTCTTTTTTTTAATTTTTAACTTTGCTCTGCCTTTTTAGTTATGAACATATGAAAAGTAAACAATTGAGAGAATCATTTCTTAAACTATCTATTTTTATAAATTAATATTAATATTTATTATTTGTGGGCGTCTGCATAAAAAGTGCCCTTAATACAATTCTAGTTTGGAAGATATTTGCGTTTTTCTAAGTCAGAGTCAATATTATTATTTTCGGATTTAAGTTGGGAATAATATTAATACCTATACTGACATTTTTTACATTATATTTATGTCCTGGAAGCAAGCGGAAATTGGTATATTTCATTTTCAAACAAAACGTGTAACATGTGCGCTTATGGTTCTCACCATCATTAAATGCGTTTAGAGTGCCGCGAACTTATCCGGTTATATAATTCTGTTTGTAACTCTATATCGGTCATAAGGACCTTTTTCATGCTGAAACATTATGAGAAGATCGAGGGGTTGACAACTCGACCGTTTGGGTGTACACCTACTTCTGACTTCAAGATATTTCAGGATATTTCAATGACCTCAGAAGATTTCACTGACTTCAGGAGATTTCAAGTCACCTCAGGAGAATTCAAGTGACTTCAGGAGAATTCAAGTGACTTCATGTGAATTCACGTGACGTCAAGTGACTTCATGTGAATTCAAATGACTTCAGATATTTCACGAGATTTCAAGTGACTTCAAATGAATTCTGGTTATTACAAGTGACTTCATGTGAATTCACGTGACTTCATCTGAATTGAAATGACTCTAGATGTCCCAGGAGATTTCAAGTGACTTCAGGAGAATTCAAGTGACTTCAACTGACTTCGAGTGACTTCATGTGAATTCAAATGATTTAAGATATTTCAGGAGATTTCAAGTGACTTCAGGAGAATTCAAGTAACTTCAAAGGGGCCGTCCATATAAAATGTGGACAATTTTTTACTACATTTTTACCCCCCCCCCCCCCCCTCACCCCTCGTGGACAAACGTGGACTTTTGACAAACCCTCCCGCCCCTGGTTCCTCTGTTCACGTGGACTTATTTAATATTTTGTACAAATATGAATATTCTTGGTATTAAAAAGCTACGAAGCGAAAAGGAGCTGTGAATTGACGGCAAATTCGGTTTTTCTTGTGAACATTTTTTTGTTTTTTATGTGTGTCTGAAAAAAATCCGCATATTCAGAAGAACGCGAGTCCACATTAAGGTGGTCCAAAAATACATTGGAAATTTTTTTTTCGAATTTTCTTGCAGATCGCCCCCAAATTTGTTCGAATCAAAAAAATAAATAAATGCGTTTGAAAAAGTGATATTCAGATTTGTGGGTGATTCTAAACCAATGTATTTAGATTGTTACATTTTCTGAAAAGTGAATTAGTTTGGACGTCTGGTTTTTAATTGTGAATCTTTTTCATGCTCATTTTCATAAAATTATTGCTGAAAAAGTAGATTTCTTTCCGACCTTTAATAACAAATGATATTCGGAGTTTCCACCAGCCCCATGAAGCTTAACACATATTTCTCAAAAGAAAAAAAGACGTTTTTGTACATTGAATTCAGAATCGTCAATATTAGGTGAATCGAGTTGAAACTCAGCATTGCTCTTCATAATCGGCTATAGAATACAAATGAATAATTAGTTTTTAAATATCACATTGATATGTTTGTTGTAAATGGTCCCATAAACACCCCATAAGTGAAAAATTGGGTCTTGCGAGTTTCTGGTGCCAATTATGATTTTACCGTGGTTTTATTTAATACAAATAGTTTCCAATACATAAAATACTACTTTCCACTGATAATTGGATGTTCACATACATTGTTTAAATAATTTATTATTGTGTTAAGCAATTTTATCTTAGAATGCAGTTACAAAGTCGCGGTTTTTCCGAATGTTATCATTAGTGTGAAATGATAAATAATGCAAGTTAACAAAAATAATTTTTTAAACAATTTATTATTGTTTATAACTATCTTCAATCAGATAATTGCTATAAAGTTGCGGTTTTTCGTAAATTTATAACTTTGCTTTGGTTTTTTAGTTATGAACAAATAATAGATAAAAAAATAGAGAGAAGAATTTTTTAAACAATCTTTGTTCTTGGGTATTTTTCTGAAATAAAACAGATATTTGAAATATTCTTCAAATTTTCTACATGGATGACCATATTATAAATGTGAATTTTCTTTGAAGTAGTTACTGATAAATAAAAAGTCAAAGAAAAGCTGAAAATTTCAGAAAAACCCGCAACTTTTCAGCGTTTCTCTGAAAGAAGTTATAAACCATAATGAATTGTATAAACAATTATGTTTATTAAGTTACATTATTATTCCACTAAGTAAAGAATACAAAAAAAGTTGACGAATTTCAGAAAAACTGCAACGAAGTAGCATTATTATAGGGGAAGATAGTTTAAAACAATAATAATTTGTTCAAACAATTATTTTTGTTGAATTTAAGTCACTATTACCATACTCTAAGTGAAAAGTAGAAAAAAGAGTTGAAAGTTTCAGAAAAAAACAGCAACTTCCGAACATTATTCAAAGAGAATATTATTAAAAATAATAATAAATTGCTTAAACAATTATGTTCGTTAACTTGATTTAATTATTACCTTACTATAATTTGAATTTTTTTTTAATAAACTGCAACTTTCTAGCATTATTCTAAGAGAATATTATTATTTATATTCAATTTTTCAAACAATCATTTCTGTTTAATTTAATTGATTATTGCCTTGCTCTAACTAAAAAGTTGAAAATGAAATTAAAAATTCAGATAAAACCGCGACTTTTTAACTCTATTCTAAGATAAAATGACTATAAACAATAATAAATTGTTTAAAAAATTGATTTCAACATTAAATTATCAGTTTTGTATAATATATCATGTATTAGAAACAGTGTTCACCAAAGGAAACCTCAAAAAATAATAGTTAGCGCTAAAAACTCGCAATACACAATTTTTCACGTATGGGGTTTATTTGGGACCCTATAAAATAGACTTATGTGGGTGAATTTCAAAAAGTAATTTCTTATTCGTATTCTATGGCTAATTCTGTAGAAGAGTTTTCAGGGTCAACTCGATACGCCTAATATTGACGATTCTGAATAAAATGTACAAAAACGTCTTGCTTTCTTATGGAAAATACGTGTTAAACTATACAGGGCTTGCGGAACCTCTGAATATAATTTTTTTAAACGCATTTTTTTTTATTTGAACAAATTTGGGGGCGATGCATGAAAATTAAAAAAACAAATTTTGGACCACCTTATTAGTCCACGTGGACTTCGGATAGACCCATTTTCGTTAGTAACAGTGATATTTGGTTATAAAAGAGCTCAATTATGGAATTTAGTGAGTGATATTACCTTAAATTCACATTATAATTGAAGTTTGGTTCTTTTTAGTTTTTTTTTTATAACAAAAACGTAACCTGAACTGCTCACGAGTACATTTTTCTGAAGTGTGTTTTTTAATACTTTTCTATTGACTATTGTAAGTTACAAGCTTCTTTGGTATTTTTTAAACTTGTTCCTCCAAAATCCATTTCATTAAAAAGATCGAAATTAATGTGAAGATAACAAGTACCAACGCGGGAAACCGCGTGGCCTTGCAGTTTTGAGGTTATGTATTGAGGTAGAAATATTTTTGAGGAAGTATGTTACTGCAGTCACGTGGTACAGACGATCACGTGACTGCAATGGCGCCATTTCATCATTTCAAGAATCTTTCTTTTAGTTTTATTCTTTTCTATAGCCAAAATAATGAAATTGTTGAAGTCATTCCAGGCGGAAATATTATATATAGTTTATATATAGTGTAAAGAATAATATATAATATTCATTTGTTTTATATAAAAAATGTATAAAACAAATGAATATTATATATAATACTTCACACTATATATATATAAAAAATATATATAATATTTTCGCCTGGGTATTTACCACGTTTTTATTAGTTAGATTAGAAAAGATGTTGAAAAGCGATGTTATTTGTCTGAGTGATATAATTTATAAATATAATGTTACAGATGGTATATAACATACTTCAGACCAAAAACTTTTTGGTCTGAAGTATGTCATTTACCATCTCTAACATTATATTCATACGTTTTTATTAAATATCATTCAGAAAATTATTTAATTAAAAAAAGGACAAACTAAACATAATCTTACGTATTACCCCAAAATAAAACATCTGCCCGTCGCGTTGGCACATTCTCTACGCGCTCTGCACGCGCGGCTCGCAAGCTTGAGCGCGCGACTGTTGGGTCTCGCGCTTTGCGCGGATAATGTATTTACCTCGCGCTCGGTCTTTGTATTTCCCCCACATTTGTGCACAAACCTTTTAAAATTAAAGGTCAAAGCATCGACAACTGTAATTTGGTGATTGTGAATTCTCTTTTCTTAAAGCTCCTTCGGCTTTAACGAACACATTCTCATTACGTATCGTCATCGGGGTCGGCCCTATTTAATCTGTCTAATAAGTCATCTATTTTTTCCTCAGGTACACAGGTGAGAATATCATATATGTACCTGAAGGAAAAAGGTACGTTATCGGACAGATCCCTTAGGATCTCCTCAACAAATTAGCTATAGCCGCAGAAATGGAAGAGCCCGTGGGACTTTAGTTTGTGCCTATCGTTTTTTATATATTCTATTGCTTTATTCCTAGAGGTGTTTGTAAACATCGATTCTGCGTCAAAAGAAATGAAAGTGAAATTATCTGGTATAGTGATATTTCTAATTTTTTCAATAAAGTCCTACCTATTTTCTATGAACGTGTATGTTTTTCCTAAAATGGGCTCAATTGCACTTTGTAAAAATGATGCCATTTTAACACATAGTGTATCAATATCAGAGGTGGTCTTACTTTAATGGTTTTAGCATGATGATTTCAAGTCGGCGAAACTTGTCTCAAGCCGAACCCTTTTTGGAATCAGAAATGACACTGTTAATAGATGCGAAGGATTAAAATTAATGAATGAACTATTTGTAATTATTGAATTAGCTATTTTTAATTTAATAACTCAGAACCTGTGTATCTGAACGAGTATAACCCTGAAAAATTTTCTTTAAAAATATTAAAATTGTGATTTTCTATAAGGATCTCCTGAGTCGTTATAAATACCTAAAAACAAACAACATTTTTGGTGTCGTCGTCAAACAAGTATAATACAAATGAAAATCTACAAATGAATTTATTAAATATATATGGTGAGATATTGCAAATTATATATATATATATATATATATAATGTGTAAGAATATACAAAATTGCTTAATTATTAACAAAGATTAGATTTTATGACAGTCAGACCCTTTTTGCCAGGGCAGGTATATACTCAAAGTTATAAACCGCTCGTCTTGAAATCATAAAAATTCGACTCAAGATATAAATATGTCTTCAAGACATAGAAACTTGTCTCTAAGGCATAAATTAAAGTCTGGCTCTGTCTCAATAAGGAGACATGCTGGAGTCGAACTTTTCAACTTCATCATGTCTTGATTGGGGGCAATTCAAGTCGAAACCAAGTCGAAGAATTTTTACTCGCGTATATGTTGGCCATGTGTGCGCTTGATGGTCTTAGGCTAAAGGATATGCTTTCTGAAATTAAATTCGCATGTTTCCAATCTTTGATATAATAACGTATCGAAATAATCAAGTTTCGTACAGCTATCACCTTTTAGTAACCATTCATGTGTATGAAAGGCTAGATTTGATCTAATGGTATCTTGCTGTTTGGGATTGATTTGATGAATTTTACTTTCATCTTCAGTGAAAGCTCATCTGAGGGAAAGTTTTTTTTTGTCGTAGGAAAGAGCAAAGTTTTTCTTGCATAACCCATAAACCTAAACTCATATCAAAAAATAGAAACAAAAATGTAGAAAATCATCAAGAGAAAAGTATTCCATGTGATGAATTCAAATGGGCTATGAACCTTCCTGACACACGAATTTCAGATGAGGTCGTTGAAATTCTATCTTCAGGATTTAACTTTGCACATCCCTACGACCGAAAAAAATTCCCTATAACGCACCTTTTTTCTTCAAGTACATAGATGATGTTCTCATATATGTATCTGAGGAAAAAATAGATGAATTATTGGACAGATTCAATAGGGCCGACCCCGATCTTAAATTTACTTACGAAAAATCGATTGGCAAAAACAATATAAACTTTTACGATGTCATAGTAATGGTAGAATACGGACGTGTAATTTCAAGTTGGTATTGCAAGCCAACCTGATCGGGGTGCTATAATTATTTTCACTACAATCATCGGATCTCTGTAAAGATAGGCGTAATTTACTTTTTTGTAGATAGGGCCATTAAGCTAGCTGATCAAAAGTTCCATGAAGATAATTGGGCTTTAGTCAAAAAAGTTTGATGCAAAACATATATCCATAAGAAGTCGTAGCCTGTAAAACAAGACTTAAATTGTGTAATATCTTTCATATTAATAATAACACCAGCCCTATGCAGCGTCCCTGTATTTCGGTTAGTTCACGCAGCTGTCTCGTGTAAGCTGAGTTGTAGGTGGCGCTGGGTGGCATGTAAACCTGAATTTGTTAGCAAAGCCATGGCAGATATACAGGCAGGGTCTGTTTTTGTACCATTTTTATTTAATAGAAAGTGTTTTGACAAATTATTTTAACTTAATTATTGGGGAAATTAAGAAGGAAAAAGACCCCCAAAAATAAAAGAAATTCAAGAACACGAGAATAGTGAAAAAGAAAAAAAAAGCGGAAACCGGTGTATAGCTCCGGGATGTACTTCGGGTTATGATTCTAATCCTATGAAATTGTTATGTTTTTCTTGTGCCAAAAGGTGAGGAAAGTGTCAAACTATGGCAGAAAGCAATACGACGCGACGATATAATTTAAAAACCGGATCATAAAGTTTTTAAGTTGCATTTTGCCCCGATAGATATTTAGTTAGAACGAGAAGTAAAAGGAGCTGATGGAAGAACTGCCCTCGGAGTAGTAAGTTTATTGTATTTATTTTTTATTTAAAAACTTATATAATTTATTTTTTAGTTTCTTTTTTTCACATGAACTTATTTCAAAGTGAGCCAAATATTGTATTTCTAAATTTATTTTTTAATTGGATTTAGAGGTTATAAGTATGTATTTTATACGCGGAGTTTATTTTTACTTATATATTTTGTCAATTCATATTAAACAAGTATATAAATGAAAATAGACACTAAATATTCAGCTTCTAAATGAAACTTAATAATAAAATTGAGAGTATATTTAGTTTACTTTAAAATAATTTTAAATTAAAAGAAAAACTAAATATTGTATTTATAATTTTAAAACTGAATTGGATTTAGAGAATGAATACGTAGTGTCAATTCAAATTGAAAAAATATATAATAGAGAAAGACACGTATTTAGCCTCTAAATCCAATTTAATAATGAAATTATAAATATACAATATTTTTTTATTTTTATATTTAAAATTATTTTAAAGTAAACTAAATATTGAATTTCTAATTTTATTATAAAATTGCATTTAGAGGATAAACATGTAGTGTCTATTTTGATTGATATATTTGTTCAAGTTAAATTGACAAAATATATAAGTAAAAATAAACTCCGCGTATAAAAGATATACTTAACCTCTAAATCCAATGAAAAAAATTAGAAATACAATATTTAGTTTACTTTAAAATAAGTTTATGTAATAAAAAGAAACTTAACAAATTAAATTGTATAAGTTTTTAAATAAAACTTACTATACTCCGATGACAGTTCTTCCAACAGCTGCTTTTACTTCTCGTTCCAGCCAAATATTTTTCGGAGCAAAATGCAACTGACACAAGAAAAACACTAGTATTTCTTAGGATTAGAATCATAACCCCAAGTACATCCCGGATCTATACACCGGTTTCCGTTTTTTTAATTTCTTTTCCACTATTCCCGTGTTCTTAATTTTCTTTTGTTTTGGGGGTTCTTTTTCCTTCTTAATTTTCGTCATAATTTAGAATTAAAATCATTTGTCAAAACACTTTCTATTAAATAAAAATATTAAAAAACAGAGCCTGTCTGTACATCTGCCATGGCTTTGTTAACAAATTCAGGTTTACATGCCACCCAGCGCCCCCTACAACTCAGCTTACGCCAAGAAGCTGCGTGAACTAACGTCAATGCATAGGGATGAATAACACTAATAAACAAAATGGGAATGAAAATTATGCCGAGCCGAAAAAAGTGATTGTCGTTCCATACGCTGATATTTTTGCTAACAAAATTAAACACATTTTTAAAGACTCAAAATAATCAATATTTTTCAAAATCCGTAATTAACTTCAGAAACTATATAAGTCTAAAAAAATCCCATAGAAAAAGACCATAATACACATGTCGTCTATCAACTAAATTGTAGTCAATGTGGAAGGGTTTACATAGGTCAAACTCAAAGAGAACTTATAGTTAGAATGAAAGTGCAGAAACGAGATGTAAAAATTTGGTGTACTAAAACAGCTTTAGCAAAACACGCAATCACTATGTTTCACACCTTTTCGTTCAGAACTTAATTTGTTCGCAAAAGGAGGAAATTGCGTCATTGCAGTCACGTAATCGCCTGTACCATGTGACTTCAATAACCTACTTCCTCAAAAATATTTCTACCTCAGTACGTAACCTCAAAACCGCCAGGCCAATTGGTTCACCGCGTTGGTTCTTGTTACCTTCACATTATTTTCAATTTTTCTAATAAAATGAATTTTGGAAAAACAAGTTAAAAAAAATTATCAAAGAAACTCATAACTTACAATAGTCAATAGAACAGTATTAAAAAAAACACTTCAGAAAAATGTACTCGTGAGCATTTGAGGTTATGTTTTTGTTATAAAAAAAAAACTAAAAAGAACTAATCTTCAATTATAATCTGCATTTAAGGTAATATTACTCACTAATGTCCATAATTGAGCTCTTTTATAACCAAGTATCACTGTTACTAACGAAAATAACCTTAATAGACTCATCTACTATTTCAGGCATAGATACTAAGTTTCGATATGTAACTGTTTTAGTCATATTCAATTACTTAAAACAAACTTTAACTTTACCATAATTTATTTGGATTTTCTCCTCGACTTTGGTCCGGCATGGTATGTTGTGTTCGTTCTTTCGCTTTTTTTTTAAGAAAAAAAACTTACACGTTTCTAACATCTGTCACGCTCCTTAGAGTCTTTGAAGAGGGACTGGTACCATTCTGAAACGTCGACACATGTTTAATTGGATCTGAATAATAAAGGATTTTTTGACCGCAAAAGTTCTTATCGAAGTTAAAGAATAGTGGATAAAATATATTGGACTATATTTTGATTTTATTTGAGTGCAATATAAATTAGGATTTTCATTTAATTTGATGTGGATGGGTATATAGGTATAGGGTAGATAGGTATGTAGGTGTAAGGTATAGATATTTTAGATTGATCTAGAGCGCTCGCGTTGTTTATTTAAACAACACGTTCATTCCGTAACACTGCTCCGACCCAGGTTGCTGATCAATCTCTCTAGCGATCACCCCACGTGGAAAGCCTCACAAAATTGTTATGTGTGGTTCCCCACTTGGGCCCATTAGTATCCAAGGTCTTTGTTTCAGGCGTCATTCACTCTATTCACATTCTTTTTATAAACTATCTGTCGCCAAACTTTTCTGTTCTGGCATTCTCGGCCTGCTTCCTCTACGTCCATGCATCTTGTTATGCAAGTTCTCCTGTTTTTATGGCTTCTTATGTCTCTTCGGATTAATGTCTCATTTACAGACTCTATCCATGCTTTCGGCGGTCTACCTCTGGGCCTTGTGCCATGTACTTCACCTTTATACACCTGTTTGATCAGTCGTTCATTTTTCATTCTTTCAAGATGTCCGAACCACCTTA
>CAKNWT010274691.1:0-10130 GCA_932066315.1 Andricus coriarius
AGATTGTATTCTTCGCAGGTATTTTCATTTACTACGGATCAATGTATACCAACATTGGAACCTGTATAATCCTCGTTAATTTATTTGCAAAATCCTTGTCGGGTATATCAATATTGAAAGTTGAAGTAAGAATTGAAATACTGTATTTTTGACAGCGTGACTCAATTTTAATGCTTTCCTTTGAAACAAGTGATACAGTTTGTGGTGTTGGGTAGAGTACGTCAAAGAAAGCAATCGATCACTGATCAATGATCGAGCGCTTATGTCAACAGTATCAGTTCGACAGCGAGAGGATAGATAGAATGAAGCTTCATGAGAACCTACGTTATCCTCCGCACACGCATGAGATGTACTTATCCCACACTCGCACATTCTCTGTAGGTGTTTGTATGCAAAGTAGAAACATATATGCATCTGGTCTCGAGAGTGAACCGCGAGCACCAGATAAATATGGAAATCTTGTTGTTTCACACTGAACCCTCCTCGGAGTGTTGGGGAAACCAAGCGAGAGGCATCAACCCTCTTCTGTTTATCCCTTGGCACCAGAAGCGCAAATATCGTCGATACACTGCCACCATCGTTAATTAGCCGCTAGATTTGACTGCCGCGTCTCCCGACCTGTTATTAATGCAAATTACAATTTCTCACACCTTGCTGATATTGAATTAGCAGAAAAAGTGTTAATGAGCTTACTTAAGAATCTCAGCCATCACGGCCCGTCTACTTTTTTATTTAATCCTCTTTTTCCTTTTAAATTAGGAAAATCCCCTCACACAGTCAAAATTGTGAATTTTGAACAACAAAAATTAATTTTCAACGCAGTAGTTCAAACGAGTAGTTGCATTTTTAATCAAAACGGATTAAATTTGTACTAAAGGAGATGAATTTTGAAAGCAAAAAGGTATCTTTTAATCCATGTAGTTGAATTTTAAAACAAGGAAGATTTTTCAGTCAAGGAGGGAAAAAACGTAACCAAATTCTTGAAATTTATGCCAAAAAGTTGAATTTCTATAAAACAGTTGAATTTTTGAACCAGAATTATGAATTTTCAACAAAAAAGTTTTATTTCGGCTAAATAGTTTAATTTCCAACCAAAGAGAATGACTTTTCTTTTTAAAAGACTGACCAAGCAATAATATTGTTAACCAAAAAAGACGAATTCTCAACCAAAATTATTATAGTAAAGTTTTGCGTACAAAAAAGAACTTGTAACAAAAAATAGTCAAAAAAGATTTTAAGAATTAATATGCCATAAGGTAGCCTATATTAGGACCCTCTAATAAAGTACACTTCATTTGGAGTTGATTGTTATATAGCTTTGATTTATATGAAAAATGCTTTAAACAGCTAGGGTTCTGTGCTGAAAAGAATGCATTATATTACGTTCTCATCATAATGAGAACGTACTAGTTTCATGTGAGAACAGACCATCGCGGATTTCTTTAAATCTCCACGCTTCGAGACCCCTTTAATCTGAAGAAACACCCAGTGGGCACCAAATTTAAGAACGTAATTAGAACGTCCTAAAAACGTTTCTTGGACGTACAAGACAAAAGACGTTATTTGGACGTTTCAAAAACTGTCCTAAGTCAGACCAAATGATGTTATAAAAACGTTTCATGTTCCAAATACGTCCTTAAAACGTCTCTGGAACATTGTATGTCCAAGGAACGTTATTTGGACTGACTTAGGACGTTTTTAGAACGTTCTAATAACGTTTCTGGACATTTGTGCCCACTGGGCAGGTTCAACGATGGTGTCTGTCTGTCATCGCTGTCCTCCCCAGTTTTGCTCGAATTCCCACAAAAAATCTCCCCTAAATTTGAGTGAAATCGGTATCATATTATTTTATTGTTATTATAAATTAATGAACTTATAATGCCTACAAAATACGTTCATTTTGCAACCTATCCGAAAAAAAACAAATTTTAATTGTTTAAACAATTTAAAATTAGGAAACGTTTAAAAAGCGCTAATATATCGGAAAATTACGTAAAATTTAAATTTGTCACTTATAAGGTTTTTATTTGGGGACCCATAAGAGAAGTTTAAAGTCATTCACCCTCAAAACTTAGAAATGATTCTTATTCTCGGACAAATTCTAAACAGTATAATAATATATATGAAATGATTTGTAACACATCATCGCATTTGAATATTGTATTTACAGAAAGCTGATTTTTACCCATCTTGAATCAATGGGAAACTTCATGGTCTTTGCGAGACCCTCAAATATTCACCAATTTCGCTCAAACTTGGAGGCGATTTTTTCGGGGCATTCGAAAAAAACTGGGGGGAGGTGGTGAGAGCAAAGAAATTCGAATACTGAAACAGAATTGCTTCCCTATTGTTCATCCAAAGAAGATCTACAAATCTATTTTTAATAAACATTCATTAGTAATCAAAAACTAAGTTTTTGGGAAAACCACACAAGCTGCGAAAAAATGAATAGAAAAAAGTTGTTCAAGCAAAAAAGATCTTCAAATTTTGTAAAGTGCTCAAGTGTTCAAAAAATTTGTCAAATCCAGCTGAAAAAATTATTAAAAATAAAATTATTTTTCTTTAAACAGAACTTTACTCTCACAAAAATAAATAAGGGCCAAGCCACAATATAATAGAATATAATAAATTGCGCCTAACTGTGGGAAGGCCCGTCATTACATTAACGTGACCCGTCGCTCAAAGTCATACCCAAGTGACCAGGGGCCTACTCTCTTTCAAGCAAAAGTTATCATATGAAATATCCTCTGCTTATTACAGCCTGGCCTCAAATATTTCTTACACAAACACTAGTTCAAACTCAAGTTCGTTTTTACTCGAGAAATGCAAAGTCTCGTCCGGCGACACGCGCTTACCAGCCGACTGAAGGTTCGTGTCTTTCCTGCGTGGAGCGCTATATCACTGGTTGATTATATCATTTGGCCTCACTGGTATATTCAGTCACGTTGTTTTACTTGCGTAACTTACTATTTTACTCAGTGAAAATCGGAAAATCACTGGTTCACCAGTGATACTTTAAAATACTGATTTAACCAGTAACAATTTCACTGTTTCAGTTAAAAAGAGCACTTTCATTCAATATATTCACGATTACCCATATGATATAAAAAGTCTCCAATAATGAATGAAATCTTCTTTCAATTGAATGTTTTCTGAAAAAATATGCTTTTTTAGCTAAAATTGAAAAAATGAACATCCTGTGATCCCTGAAAACTCTAATTGGGTGAAAAAGTAGTTAGGTGGCAAATTATAATGAAAATGTGTTTAAATCTGTATCGGAGATTATGCAGAAGTATCGTTCTATAACGATCTTTCCATTTATTTAACGTAAGCTTTCGAGAGCAGTTTAAATTCTCTTGGTAACAGTGAAAAGTTAGCTGAAATACACCTAAGGGAAGACTTCCTTTGTCGCGTCTGGCCGACGGTGTATCTCCCAGCCTCGTTATCTTTTTATCTGGTACTCTGAAAAGAGAAGGAGAAAAAAGAAAGAAGTTGAAAGAAGGAGAGATGGGAAAATCCAGCCAGGAAGAAAGAGAGAGTAAGCCTCGCAGAGTGCACACGTGACGCTCACATTAATTATTTTTACTACGCTCTTTTGTTTGCCTCGTCCAGAGGGCGTTCCGGAAGGTCGCCATTTTGCACAGAGCTTGCAATTCCCAGGTACCACTGCACGCTTGAACTAAACACTAGAACAATTTTACTTGCAAAGATGCCTGAAAGGTTACCAATTATAACAGTTATTACATTCGGCTGTTTTATAATAAGAAAAATAAATATATTGTGCTGAAATTTTAGGAAATGGTTTCAAATATATACAGGTACGTCTGTCTGGGCCATCTTAGATTTCATATAGTTTAAATGATTCAATTTTATCAACTCTATTTTAGCGAGGGACCTAAAGCCCTGTTCTCAGTTACATTCGAAATTTGAAATCAATAAAATTGCGCTATTTGAACAAAATAAAAACTCAAATGAACCAGACAGACGTGCCCTTATATATTTTAAACCATTTCCCAAAATTTCTCCACAATGTTTACATTTCTCAAATTGTAAAGCCGCTGAACATAAGCCACTCACGTGCCACTCTAGTACACGCCCTTAATGGTGTAAACGGTTATGCGAAGCGCATCATCGCATAATGTCTCAAAATTATGTGTACCTCAGAACTTTCTTGTTATATAAAGATTCCATACATTATATACTGAATTTAACGTCATATCGAAACGCCGAATTTTATTTTCTGCACATGATTTTAGAATTTTCACATAATAGCGCATAATTTCATATTTTTTTCGAAAGTTTCAACTCATTTCAGATAATTTATTTAAAATAAAATCATGCAAAATTGGCATTTTAAAATGCGCGAATTTTTTAATTTAAGTTTTACTTAGGATTTTCAAGCAGTTGTTGTTCTGTGTGCTGTATTAGAAATAAATAAAAAAGAACTTATATAATTGTTATTTATTGGAAAGCACTTGATGACATTTAAATCTCAAAATTTGGAAAAAATTCAAGATGACCTCCCAATTTTTTTTAAACTCATTATTTCTTTGTTTCTCGATGAAAACTTTTCAGGTGTCAATTAAAAGGCTACATAATTGTAAAGAAACCTAATTCGTAATGCATGAAAGTCAAAATTAAAAAAAAATTTAAATCGCGCTTCATTAAATATTCAAAAACTCGTATTTTCTATGCTTTTCGTCCAAAGATCTTCAAATTTTTGAGAAAAATCAAATGTTTTGTTTCAAAGTGTATGGTTGGAAGTAGATCTCGAAATTTTCAATAAGGAACAAATGGTGCCTCTTTACTATTTTCAAATAGTAACATCTTTAAAATTTCAAGATCTTTGGACGCAAAGCATAGAAAATACGAGTTTTTGAATATTTCATAAGGCGCCATTTTAAATTTTTTAAAATTTTTGAGTTTTCATTCTCATCAAGCGTTTTCTAATAAATAAATCTGCCTCTTGTGAGAATTTGACGAGACTTTGTTAATAATTGTGGAAATTGTAATTTTGGTTCCAATTTAAGGGTCCGCCATTTTATAAAATTTGAACAAGAAAAATTTTTCATTTAGATACGTTTTTTCAACATAGTCTAAGGTTCATAATTGTACCGAGCCAAAGGATTTCGGTGAAATATAAAAGACAAAATGCCAAAACTCTTCAATATATTATGTTGTTTAAATTAAACCGTAATTCACTGCATTTTCTTATCACGGAAGGTGCAAAAGGTTCGTTAGATGCATGTTTCAAAAACCTAACCAAACTGAATTGACAGGAAGGCATGTTTGACCATGTTCGTCAATTATAATTTTTGAGTCGTTTCAGTGATTCCAATCTAACTAACCAATATTCAGAATGGCCTACTATTGCTGAAATACTCTTGAAAAAAATGTATTATTAAAAATGTAATCTTTAATGCATTACAAAATATGTTTCTATATAATTATGTAGCCTTTTAATTAACACCTGAAAAGTTGTCATCGAGATACAAAGAAATAATAAGTTTAAAAAAGAATTTGGGCTGCCATTTTGAATTGCTTCAAAATTTTGAGTTTTCAAATAAATAAATCTGCCTCTTGTGAGAATTTGACGAGATTTTGTTAATAATTGTGGAAATTGTAATTTTGGTTCCGATTGAAGGGTCCGCCAATTTATAAAATTTGAAGAAGAAAAATTTTTCATTTAGATACGTTTTTTCAACATAGTCTAAGGATTCCGATGAAATATAAAAGAATTACCTGCATTTTAAGTTTTACGGTACTTTTCCTCATGTTAATTGCACGTTAGTATTAACCGGTTTCGCTCAAATTTAGTGGAGATCTTTTTTTTTGGCCATTCCAACAAAATAGGGGAGTAAGACCATGAAGAATCCAAAATCGAAAAATAAAGACCACCCTCGTGTGCGCGGAGAAGAATTGATGATCAAATTTCGAGGGTCAAAATTTAGAGAGCCAGTACGTTCTTCTAGATGGTCTAAAGAGCTATCCAGAATTGATTAGACGTAGGCGGAGACGCTCTCATTTTATGACCAGTCTGACTATTATAAGAAGGTCATACTCACTATCAGGGTTAAGCAAGGTATCCTTTCGAGATGGTCAATACAATCATCTTGTTTTCACACATGTCGACCATCCACGGAAGAGCAAATGACCCATCGAGGAGGGCCAACCTGATTTGTTACCGTTGGCATGTTTATTTAAAATGATTGAATGCGTAAGTCAAATTTCACAACAAATAATAAATGTAAAGTTCATAAGAATATTAGGAATAATGGTAAATTCATATTTAGGGTAAAAAAGATATTGCTTCCTTTAAAATTAAAATCGATCATTTATTTTTAAGGAGATATTCTAATAAACAATTTAAATTCCACTTTATGAGTCTTCCTTGTGAGCAAAGAATTATTTTTAATAACTTTGCTCTTATTATTTGCTGTATACAATTGCTTTTCACAATTAATAATTTCAAATAAACGCGCCAACCTTAACCAATCCGGTTGTCGACGCACTGTGGTCTAGACTCATTATCGGACTGAGTGAATGTCTTAGAGCCGTTCGGCGTCACATTTACTGTTTTCTGAACCTATACATGTTTTTAATAATTTTAAACTGTTTTTCGATATTTCGAACATTCATGGAGAGTGAAGTACATAAGAACATGATGGAAAGTGAATTAAGCTTATTCTTTTCATTTTTAAATGTCAAATTTGATGCTTCCAAGGGATTTAGGATAACAGCATAACTGGACTTTCAGCTATCAATTTACTGTCACTGTGTCGTTTCAAACTGAAAACGTGCAAAAAATTGCAGCATTCATTGATGATGCAGATAGTAACGAGATTTGAGATATTGGCTTCTGAATTTACTTCAATGTTTGAAATCTTACAATCCAGTATGACACCGTGCCGTGTCCTTAGCCTCTCGTGCTCCAAAAAATATCTTGTCAATGTGCACTGTTTTTGCATATCAAATAATGTCTCATACACCTCACTCTCCACAAAGAATAAAAAATGCTTTCAGAATTCATGTATTTCATATAAATTTTCAGGTTTTATAGGTTCCACTTAATTTTGGAATTTCCAGTCTCTTATAAGGGAAAGACTGGCATAAGTAGAAAAAGGACAAGGAATGTAGAAAATGTAGGATAATAAAATCGACCCTCTAAGATGGTAAGGTCGATTGCCAGAGGAGATCAAGTCGATTATCTGATAGGACCAAATCATAGAGGGTCCTCTATAATGAGCGAATCGACCCTTTGTAATGATCAATTCCGCCCTCTGTGATGATCGGTTCCACTCTCTATAACGCTTGAGTCGACCGTTCGAGATGACCAATTCGACACTCTAAGATGATCGATTTGAACCTCCTGTTTTAACCTTCTAGAGATAGTCGCTTGAGCCATCTTCAAGGGCTGCCCTATACTTGACCCTGCCATATAGTCTGGTGGCACATCTAGATGGCCAAACTGACCTTCCATGTTTCTCCGTGTGCACATATGATTTTTTGGACTCATAATCTTATTTCCAGAGAACGTAGATACCTGAAAGTCAGACGAATCGTCATTCTAGTAGTAGCAGCTACATGTGCAGTGGGACGAGTCTAGCAACCACAAACCGTTCTTGAAACGCAATGGGTATCTGCGTCAAAGTTGGCTGCATTGAGAGCCGGCATGGTTTGTATTTCACGGCAGATATACGGTTATCTTGTACATGTTCATGACAAAGCCCGTACGTCCCTGTTAAGCGCTATCTACCCAGCACTTGAGCGTCCCTCCAATCTGCGTCCGTATTAATTACGGTACTCATTAAGATATCCGGTAATTCGCGGCAGGCACAGGCGACTAGCTCGTCCCACCACCAACACTAGCAGAAGCAGAACTTGCACTCTCCAACTTCTCTATGTGCAAACGCACACAACTAACCGGTACTAATTTAGCAAGAGCGTAATTTTCCTTAATTAATTGATAGATTGTCAACCGGGATAGGCAACTGCAGCTGCAGCTGCATTTCGGTAGCGCCCTATGGTCACAAACTGACCAACAGTGAGGCCTCGAAGCGAGACTAGCGGAATTTGTGTCACAAATTAGTAGAATCATCTCTAAAATTATTATAGTCCACATAAACATGTATACTTAGTAATTGCAGGTTACCTAATATGCGGGGAAAACACGCTTGGTGGATAGTAACTTATAGTAGATGATTTAAATTTACTGCAAAATGCTTCAAGAATCTTGACTAATGTCCTCATGATCATATCATTTCAGCAGTAATGTGACGTTAGCTGGTCAAGTTTGGTTGAGATATTATTCATTATAATTAAAGTGATGATAAAGAAGCTTATAATTGTAACATTGTTGGTGGAATTTAGAATTACATATGCATATATAAAAATACAGTTTAACTACAGGTCAGGGAATTGCAGAAAGTCAGAGAAAGTCAGGAAACTTAAAATTAGTCAGGGAAAGTCAGGTAATGTCCGAGAAAAAACGACAATGTCAGAGAATATTCGATAAACTGAAGATGAAGTTTATTTTATTATTCTGTTGAAAATTCGATAATTTTGTTGAAGGTCATTCTTTTCGGTTAAAATTTCAACTGTTTTGTTGAACATAGTCTTTTCGAATTGAAAATTCATCTAGTTTGGTAGAAATTTAATCTTTTTTGGTAAACATAACCGCCCGTCCAGAAATTTCTAAAGGGCTCTAGTGGGGCACTGCCTATTTTACCCTATCTGCAATCAGGCTCTTGTGAGGAAATCTAGTCAGGGCCCAGCTGGAACGTAACGCTTTGGCTATGGTGGCCCTACTGGGGATGAATAATATACTGCATTAACATTCAAATTAAGAGTATTTTACAATTGATTAAATATTAATAATAATGCAATATGATAATATAATATTATTAATTATTATTATTATTGACGGCAGCTTGGAGCTTCCATCCTGCTTCCCAGTCTTTTGCGTTGGGCAGAATATTTTTCAATTCCGTGAGAAAGACTTTCTCATTGATATTTTAGTCCGTTGAATCTTTACGTGTGTTGGAAGTAGCAGCTGAAATAATAATAGCACGCTAAAAAATGTCAATTGCTTAATTATAATTGATTTATTTTGATTTTTGTACGTACCGAGATTTTTTTACATTTACTTATTTGACATTTTTTGTATTATAATATAGGAGAATATTATTTTTATGTTGTGTTATTATTAGTTTATATTTCCTGTTAAATTATTCGTATAAATAACATATGTTAAATTATTAATAATACATTATTTAGCATCTACTTTGTGGTCGGAGCGTACAGCTCCATACATCATAACCTCACTCTTATCGCATTCTTGTTCGACTTTTTGCATTAAGCGGAACTTTTTGCTTCGAAATCGTCTCTGCTCTTGCAGGCGCCATTCCTCTTCTATCGTGGAGAAGAATAATTGTCGAACACAATACAAAATCACACCAAGAAATAAAAACACTAGATACAGTTAGATTCGCCATACTTATACGATGCATGGAATTCTTCACTAGAACCTGATAGGGCCCCCATCAGTTTTTTCTAGACTAAATGTTCTGTCAGGGGCCCCTTCAGAACCCAACTTCAAATTGGGAAAGATGGGGAAATTTCTGCAAGGGATCTTCTTGGTTGAAAATAATCTGTTTTGATTGAGGAATTAACTATTTTATTACGAATTAGTCTTTTTTGGTTGAATTCAACTGTTTTTGTTTGAAATTAAAATTTTTTTTAGCTGTCATATCAACTATTACAGTTTTCGTTGAAAATTAACATTTTTCGGTTGAAAAACCATCTGCTTCGTTGATACTGGAACTACTTTATTATTAATTCAGTTTTTGGTTCATGATAAATTATTTCAGCTGAAAAAACTTTTCTTTTTGCAAATTTTAGCTATGTTGTTGAAAATTATTTGGTTTTTTTAGGAAATTAATTTTTTTACTAAATTTGTACTATTTCATTTTCGGTTAAATATGTATCTTCTTCGTTGAAAATTAATCTTTTTAGTTATTATTAAATCATTTTCTCAAAAACTTATTTTATCAGGTTGAAAATTAACTTGTTTACTAAAAATTTGACTATTCAATCTTTAAGTAGCAATCTCATTAGTTGAACTTAATTTT
>CAKNWT010274698.1:0-13493 GCA_932066315.1 Andricus coriarius
ATTTTGAAACAGTTAGAGCATGCGTAGAAGACTATCTCGGAAGATTATATTTTTTCTGAGCAACAGGAGCAGGTGGGGCTGATGGAGCAACACGAACCGAAGCAGGTTGTTGACTAGCATTTACAAGGCATTCACGGCATTGAAGGTTATTAGCATTTTCAAGACATACAGTGCATTGACGGCCAGGGCCACTGGCAAGGCATGCCGAGCAAAAACGGTTATTACCACGACTACGACTTGCAATGCAATTCTGGCATTTCTTGCTGAGGCCATTTACATTCCCATTAGTAAGTGCAAGGCATGCTTGACATTGACTGCCATCAATATTCGCAGCGCAGTCAGGGCATGGACCATTTTGCATCTGTGAACTGAACTCTGTAAAAATAAAATAATTATTTATACATTTTTGAGAGTAGAATACAATAATGAGTCTAAACTCTAAAGTCTAGAGAGAAAATTACCCGAATAGGAGAACTTTGACTACTGTTTGCCAGAGGACACTATTCCACTAAGCTAGAAGAGTGATAGAAAAAGGCAAGTTAAAAAATGGACTAGAACTATGGTCAGGAGCAGATAGTGAATCACATGGTAGTCAAGGAGTCGGTCTGATTATGAATGTGAGAACAAAACATACATTTGTATCTCCCAGATTGTAGTAGGTTAGAATAAAAGTGAGTATCAGAAGATTATATCTCAGCGTGCTGCACCCCAGTTGATGGTGACAGGATTGAAGTAAAAGACGCCTTCTGGGGCAATTTAAATGATACTATGGGTACTTGCAATCATGGGGAAAAATCATTCTAATAGGAGATATGAATGGATGGGTTGGAGTCAAGCACGAGGGTACGGACAGGATGCTAGGCAATTTTGCAGATCTGAGAACGAATGTTAACGAGGACAGATTGGTTAGCTAATGTTTAGAAAGGGGCTTGTTTATTATAAATACTTGGCTTAGGCATACAATGATCGACTTGTACACCTGGTGCAGTGGTGAAAGCCAGAGTATGATTGACTTTGTGATTACGGATGAGAGACTGAGTGAGCTAATAAGAAAAACAAAGGTTTTCAGAGGTTTTAAATGTGTTCTGACTTACCTCTCAGATTTAAAAATTAACTTATGTCAATGATGGAAAAGTGAAAGAACTAAAATGACGTAGCAGGCACGAATCGAGATGAAGAATTTACAGAAAGCGCAAGTGCGATTAGAAATTTCGAATAATATAAACGAACGCCTGGATAGAACAACTTTGAAAACGCTGATACGCAATAAAGATATAGAGGGCGCATGTACAATGTTCCACGAAATCATTGTTAGCAGTGCAACTGAAGTGTAAGGTACTACGGTTGTAAGAAGAATGACTGGGGACGTTTGCTAGAATGCTCAAAATCGCTTAGCCGTTAACAAAAAGAAACAAGCGTATCTAAGAAAGTTGAATATTACAGGTCTTGGCGATGACGAGAGAATTAGACTAGAAAATTATTATAGGGACAAGAACAGAAAAGTAAAAATACTAGTTAAAGAAAGCAAGGGTAAAGTCAAGGCTGAAGAAGAGAAGAAAATGCAAAAAGCTTTTAAAGGAAATGAGAAATTTTTGTTTGCAATTGCACAAGGATAACAAGAAAGGAAGTAGTAGTACAGAGGTAGTCGGAATTGAAAATAGAAGAGGTGGGGTGTTATGGGATACGGACGGAGTAAAATACGGTTTTAGGTACTATTACAAGGAATTATTATTAGAAGGTGAAACTATAGGACAGCACAACTGTGATATAGAAAACGATACATTGCAAAACCAGGTTGAAAGAATCTATGACTCTGTAATTTGAGATATAATTAAGAAATTTCGAATGGTGTGGCTGCTAATGTAGATGTTATTAACTCTGACTGGAAATAGGCAATTATCGTTCCAATATACAAAAGAAATTAAGATAAAAGCTACTGCAACAATTACAGAGGTGTCAGCTCAATAGTACAGTAGACAAAATATATTTAAAAATACTTATTCATAGTATAATCACAATAACAAAAGAAAAGGTCTGGGAAGTCCAATGTGGACTTATGCAAGTAAGATCATGTGCGGATCAAATGTTTAGCTTGAGACAGATCACAGAAAAAAGTTCGAGGGTAAACAAACAAGTTTTTTGTGCATTTTTCAACCTGGAAAAAGCGTTTGATAAGGTGGATAGAAGTAAGCTTTGGGAAGTCCTGGAAGAGTAAGGAGTCAATGGATGGCTCCTAAATGAAGAACAAACAATATATGTATATCATTAAGCTATTTCCCTTTCGGCGAGCCTCTAGAGGTAAGCGTGACACTCCCCGATTCGGGTAGTCTTTTTTAGGTGGATTTATAGTAAATGGGCTCACCACACCCACGTAATATATACAAGTAGCAAAGTGAGTAGGTGAGTAAATGAACAACTGAGTGACTGGTTCGTTATTAGGCAAGGTGTTCGACAAGAATGCGTTACGTCCTCTTGTTGTTATGGAAGAATAAATCGAAGTCTTTCAGAAAATGTCGGGCAGACTGAATACTAGCATGAAGAACATGAACCTTAAAACCAAGGTGAATAAAACAAAAATTATGATGTTTAAAGGGAAGGGTTAAAAACAGTATGCAACATTGCCTAAGACGATGCAAAGATAGAACAAGTCGATAAGTACGTATGACTTGGTAGTTTATTTACTACTAACCAAAAGATCTATAGAGACATAACCGCGGGGATAAACTAGGGTAGGAAGGTTATCCACATTGCAGGGGCCATAAACCAAGGTAAAAATATAACACACAAAGCTAAAAGTGCAATATACAATTATGTGCATGCACTAACTCTGCTGTAAGGTGGCAAGACCTGGACCTACCAAGAAAAGCAGAAGAGTAAAGTTGACTGGGTTGGCATGCAATTCCTGCGTAATAATGCGGTAAAACGGTAACGGAAAAAGTCAGTAATGAGGGAATTCTCAAAGAACGTCGAAACAAGTACACAATTCAGGTAAAGTAAATGGTAGCTTATCCAAAAACAGACGGAGGAAAAAATGGTAGGAATGTGTGAATGAGACTCAAAGTCGAAAAGATATAAAAAGACATAGAAACACAAGAACTTGCATGAGAAAATGTATAGACGTAAATAAAACTAAAGTCATATTCCAGAACAGGAAAGTGTGGCAAGAAATAGTTTATTATAAATGCGTAGTGAAGAGTGTCATTGGAGTGAGAGACGCCTGAAACGAAAGTCCTTTGATACTTATGCGCTCGCGTGGAGAACTTTGCTTGGTGGAAATGATTAGGGTAAAGAGTATGGCTTTTAATATGTCATTATCAGCAAGCTTGCGTGTATTTGTATGATCTATGACACAACAATGTTTTGAAAAGGACGTGTTATTTAAATAAGTGACACGGAGATTCTAAATTAATCTACAAATCTATACCCCCTTCTCTCTTATAGCTCCTCGTACACATTCCTCTCACACCTTTCCCATATGAACTCCTGGATCCCCCAGAGTATAACAAGCTGCAACTGAGAAAGTCACGCTTACCATGAAAGGGATTTGACTTAATTGTATAATAATAATAATTTAAATTTAATAATTGAAAACATCGTCTTAAATGGTCGGATCTACTCAGGAGGGACAACCTTACCTGTTGGCAAGGAAGCTCGCCTTCGCGAAAAGGATTTATGCAGAGGTTACATGAACCTTAGGTCAATATGCAAAGATCAGGTATCCTTTTTGCGCAAAAACAAATATGAATCTCTTTCTCTAGAAGAGCAACATCCTGTTGACCATGAAGCAGCATGGGACGCAAAAAATAAGATCTCTTTCAGCAGCCAAAAAGCGCCTTGAACGGCGAATAAAATGGATTCAGGAAAAATCCACCTTTTCTACTGATCTTTCTTGTCTTTTCCATAAAACGTCATGTGCCGTTAAAAATCCGCCTAGTCGAGAAGAGATTCAAGTTTCCTGGGAGCAAGTATATGGAGATACTTATCAGCTGAATGAAGACGCTTCAGATATATCACTATTTCGTAACTTTTGCCAAAGGCAAAGGTTACAAGGTCCAGAGGAAGAATATCCACTAATTACTGCTGAAGAAGTGAAAAAAGTTATCGCTAGAACTAAGAACTTTTCAGCGCCAGGGCCAGACGTTCACTTCTACGCATCAACATCTAGCTCGAACATTTACTTATTTCTCAAACGGAGAACAACCCATACTGCAGTGGTCAGTGGAACGACTCATGGTACTGATCCCTAAAATCGGAGATTTGTCAAGTCCAAAGAACTACAGGCTCATATCTTGTTTAAACTCCAGCCACAAGCTATTCCCTGGCATCCTCAAAGGAGGATATTAACAGCTATTGAGTCGTTATAGAGGGCAGTAGTTAAACAACGTGGGTGCAAGAGAGGGCTCGCAGGTTGCAGGGAGAACCTGTTAATAGACAGGTGTATCACTTAGGACTCGATCAGGTATCGACGAAATCTTTCCATGGCTTGGATTAACTACCGTAAGGCATTCGAGAACACAAACCATGCGCTACTTACCAAGCTCTTTGTGAGCCTGGAGGTGCATCCCGAAATAATGAGATGTATAAAGCAGCTTATGCGCTTGTGGCGGACAAGATTTATCATAACATCTGACAGGACAAGTGACTAACAGCTATATCACATATAAGAGGGGGTCTTTCAAGGAGACTCTCTAAGTCCAATACTTTTCTGAATCTCCCTCTTGCCTCTATATATTGTGCTCGGAGGCAAAAGCTCTGGATACCTATGTGACCCGCCGAACAGAAGAGAATATACCCTCACAGCAAGGGATATCGGTGGTATATCCCATTTAGCTCCCACGATATCTCAGGCATATCCCAGGAGTTCCCAGGAACATCACGAATGATATCCTACGGGGCGGAAATCTCGATATCCTTGGAATGTCCCAAAGATATCTCAGAATATGCTGACGATATCCCATTAATGTCCCAATTTTTGTAGTCCGGCATATCTCAAATTCCATGATTCGGGACATCCTATGATATTCTCACGATGTCCCATATTTAAAATGCAGGATATGCCAAGGATGTTCCCAAGATATCCTAATTATATAATTTTTTTAATCCTGGAAATTCATATATTTACCCTTTGCAAATAATTTATGTTCTCTGTGCTTTAAATAAACAAACTCGCATAAATATTTCACAAAAAATATTTTCCTGGAGCTACAAATAATAATCGAAGATAGTATGTCAGTCTTGTTTGTTTCAACACTTGTGATTTGTTGTTGACCATATAGGTCGTTTGACTCTATTTGCAAAATTATTTTAAGTGTCACAATTTTCAGGTGATTATTTGTTTGTTCCGTGTTTAAATTTAGATAATATTGTATAGGTATGTGTATTTATTTTGCTTTTCTATATGCATATATTTCAATGAATTCATGCATGCAAGCTGAAGGTTTAAAAAGATCAGAAGTTTCGGCTTTTTCTACATTACAGTCAACTTAACCTCAAAAGTGCACAAAATGTATAAATGTATAGTTTAACGAGTTTAATCGGGTTTACAATGGAAATCAAATCATTAGTAACAAAAGCAATGAACAAAAATTTTCATTCAATGAAATCAAAAATAAAAGCAATTAGTTAAAACAGAAATAGTCATCGCTGAACAGTGGATGGAAGGTTTGCTTTCCAAATAGTAATATAAATAAAATTGAAATAGGTAATAATAGAAAGTTAATGTAAAACATGAACAAATAAATTAACTAAATGAACATTAAAAATTATATCAAATTTTTCATGAGTTTTATCCATTACTACAGAGATATATCCGCGGATACATATATCTAACCTCCAGCGAGCTTTCATACATATTACGCATATATATTATAATGTAAAATCTACATTAAAAATTTCTTCAAAGCAATAAAATTGGTGTTCTTATTATATTCCTTTTTATTTCTTGAGTGGAAATCCACTATTAAGATATCAGAATATCAGCAGGATTTTTTATTTTAATATCGGGATATTCGTGGGACATTTCACTATAGTATTGGGATATCCTGTGGACATCCCGTACGGAATATCGTCAGGATATCCTGTGACGATATCCTCCGGAGCGGAAATCTCGATATCCCTGGAATATGCCACGGATATCCTGGGAGATTTATGGGACATTTTTCAGGATATCACATATCCTGCCGAGATATCCTAGGGATATGCCAAGGATATCATTTTGTTGTGAGGGTAAGGTCAACCACCTTTTTATACATGGAAGACCATAAACTCTTTGCTTCCTCGAAAGAGGACCTTAACATCCTTGTGGAGGCGGTAAATAGGTACTCTAAAGCGATTGACATGAGCTTTGGACTGGGCAAGTGTGCCTGCGTCCACCTACACCAAGGAAAACGAGAAACTACATCATCGCGTGACGATCAGGCTGTTCAACTCATAGGCGAAAATACCGTTTAACATCTTGGAAATGGAGAAACATATATACATATCTTGGAATACCGCAAGCGGAAACCCAAGATGTTTGTGTGTTAAAACCGGCCATTAAAAGAAGGTATCGCCAAATTCTTAGAAAAATGTGGGCTTCTGAATTATCTGGGAAGATTAAGATCTAGGCGACAAATATACTGGCCGTTCCTATACTGCTCTACACGTTTGGTATAGTAAAATGGAACGTCGATGAGTTGAAGCAACTTGACAAAAGCACCTGCAAGATGATGACAATCCATCAAAGTCATCATCCTAGATCTTCTGTATTTCGAATATACCTCCATCGAGATAAAGGGGGTAGAGGCTAGCTAAGATTGGAGTGTCGTTATCGAAGAACGGTTCTGGCTACAGCCCGCTCAGTTCTAAATAGCACAGATTCTATTTCGTGACTCGTACATCAACATGAAGTCGTCAATGCTGTGGCGTTTCTATACTGTGACGCAGATAGGGCCGCAGAGGAGGTTGACCTCCCATTTGATTCCAGCGACACTAGATATGGCCGAGCATCACTGACACCTTTGGTGATCAAAAGTCATGTACAGGAAGCAGAACATTCGCTTCTACTAAGAAAAGATGCTGACAAGCCCCTTCGTGGTAAATTCTATGGCATTATACGTAGAGAAGAGCTATCGATGGGTATGTCCAGCATGTTTCTCAAGCCTCCTTGATTGAGATCGAAGACTGAGGGATTTCTTTTTGCCTGTCAAGAACGCTTTATAGACACCTTAGTTTACAACTAGCGTATATTGAATGTACATGTAGGCGATACAAACTGCCGAGCATGCAAGAAGGTTCTCAGTGGATGCTCAAGGTATGCATGCTACTGGTACATAGAGACATAATGCGGCTCTAAAAGTATTTCTTAGGAACTTCTATGGCGTTGATATATTGCCCGCCTTGCCATAATCCTAGGGGGAAATCGAGTCCGTTGTGAAAAATTATCAGTGTGAGGTCTACTGGAATTTCTCATTCTCCACCACTCAACGTATCAGTGCTACGAAGCTTGATATTGTCCCCCGAGATCTGAAGACGAAGATCATTTACGTGATTGAATTCTCAGATCCGGCCGATGGTTATATCACGGCCAAGGAGGAAGAAAAACGGGCAAAATATCAAGCACTTCTTTTTGAGCTGTGCAGGCTGTACCAAGGCTACAAAGTCTATCTTGTAGTTCTCATAATCGGCTGTCTTGGAGGTATGAAAGCTTCATTTCATAGCCAACTCAAGAAAATCCCGGCTTGCCAGCGACAGGATCTGTCCTTCGCGAACCAGATGCAAAAGGCTGTTCTTCTGGGATCACAGTGTTGTACGAAGTATCTTGCTTAAATTTCCCGCTCTTGCTCACCTTCTGCGATAGAAGTAACAGGAGTGGATGACGTACATTTTCCACTTGCGTCACGATTGGTTGCTTTAAGGAAACATGATCGTAGCTTCCGGAGCCTACAACTTCTCATAATAATAGAACTAATGTCGCAGCAAAAAATCGGTAAACCTCGACTTTGGAAAGTGGTACAGTTCTCCCTCTCATCTCGTCCCGATTCGGGAACCAAATCCTCTCGTACTGTCTACTATGAAGTAAGGGGCGATGACCAATCAGAGCTTAGAAGCAGGGCCGTTCCCGCACGTGCTTGTTTGCGCGTGTTCACTATATCACGCCACGTGCGAGTCAATGTCGGTGATAAAAGTTGAAATATTTTGCGAGACAACATGAGATGGGACAAGATGAGAGGGATTACTGTAGCTAGGCAGGAAAACATCTCAGCAGGTTTTAAAAAGGATTATACACATTTTTTTAAGTTTTCTGAATAAAATAATGTTTTATTAACTGTTGTGAATCATGTTTTTTCAGAGCTGTGAAATGAAATACTAAGAAAAATACTATAGTTAGGCCGACTGCTCAGAATTTTGTACTTTGACATGATCCCAGAGCTGAGGATACGGTGGAAAAAATGAAAATAAAATTATAGTATGTTCTAAAACATCTTTGGAATAGAAAAAAAAATTGTTTAATTTATCAATATTTCGAAATCGTGTTTTCGCAAGCATTTTTGTTCGTGGTCATTATTCAGGAATTAAATATAGCTATCACGTCATTTAATAGCTTAAAAGGTCGGATATTGTACACTGATTGCTTTGTTGTCCTTGAAACCTTAATAAATATTACGTTTCGAGAATCAATATGACTTAGAATAATCTTGAGTTTAATAAGACAAGGCGCGTGTTCAAGTATTAGAAAAATGTGTTAAAAAAATGGTTCATTTTATTTCCTCCACTGTATACATCTGGTGGACACCTTCCTGCCGCTGGAAAATAGAATATACATCAGAATGGACCCTTCTTTAACAACTTTTTTCGAACACTTTAGCACAGGTCTTGTCTAATTAAACCCAAGATTACTTTAAATGATACTTATCATCAAAAGATCACTTGAACTGAGTTTTCAATGATATTATAGCAATCAGTATACAATATCAGATACATTTTAAGTCATTTAAATGGCGAGACAGCTTTATTTGTTTTCTAAATAAAGAACATGAATGAAAATGCTTAAAAACAAGATTTTTGAATATTTCGAAATTTCAGAATCTCTAGAGTATTCCGAAAATGTTGTAGAACATACCTGCATGTTTTTAATTTTTTTCCATGGTATTCTTAGCTTTGGGGTTACGTCAAAGTATAGGTTTCTGATCAATGGCACTAGCTATACCATTTTTCCTCGTAATTCATTTAATAGCTCTGGACGAAAATGGATGATAATAATTAATAGAACACCATGTTATTTAGGAAAAGTATATTTTACTCGTATAATCTTCATTAGAATCTACTAAGATTTTTTCCTGCCTTATCCAAATTCGAGGGTCGACAAATGTTTGCGGCGACATTAGGAGTCATCATTTCGATCGGATTCTTAATTTTTGTGGTAATTATCTCATTCCATAGAGGTCCTGGTGAAGTAGAACTGAAGTATCAAAAAAGTTCAAAATTTTTCTTTTTTGAGCAGTAATTTTTTTAAACATAAGTACTGGAAAGGTCCCAATTAATTTTTAGGGTTTCGTAGCCCCGGGCTGAAACCCTTATGATTTCGGTCGGGTGTCCGTCCGTCCGTCTTTTTTTTCTAACATTTTTTTTACAAAGTAAGACATATTTTGTTTTAAGATTCTGTTGAGACTTGAATTAACGTCTTAAAATGCTACGAAATTCTGCCTTGTAGGCGCCCGGCGCCTACTTTCACTAATTTTTGTTGTTGAATTTTTACAAGTCCTTAATGATAATATTTTTCAGAAAAGTACTATAAAAGTTTTATTTTAATTTTTTTCGAAATTTTTACCACTGCTTGTGATAAGTTTTTGGTACTTTTGTCCTAAAAATGACCTGATGAAACGCGATCAGCTTTGAAGCGTTTTGTACATTAGTCCTATTTCAGTAGTACTTTTTTGGGCATAAATATCACGAACACATGTAAAATTTTCAAAAAAAAAAAAGAATGGTACTTTTCTAGTACCTTCGTCCCAATGTAAACTTTCAAAGTTGTAACAAAAAAATTGGTATTTAAGTACTGATTTGGTCCATACCGAGTACTTAAGACATTTCTTACTCGGTTGGCCGGATGAGCTAGCCGACTCTCACTTACCAATAATAATTCTCCGCGATAGTGTGAAATTCATTTATAATTTTGTATAAAATAAACTAAAATTTAAAGGATGCCTTCAAAGCCCCTACGGCCCTTATTTTGTGATTGATTCGAGACTAAAGGGCTAAAATGGTACACTGAACCTTTTTTCAATCTAGAGATTTTAGAGAACCCTTGATCCTGCATTTCTGAATACGATATTTGGTTGTTCTAGGTGAAAAATGTAGACTCTTGCAACTAATCATTGTAAAACTCCTGCTATAAAACCTAGAAGAAGCAATATCGCGTTTTAATTACACAAATAAGGGTTTACGGAAAACCTTTTTTTCGATATTGACATATTAAATGTACAGTACTCTGCCATCTATCGCACTACCATATATCGCGTCTTTCCCTATTTGCTTTGATCCCACTACCGACACATGGGTGCGCGCGCATTAAACAAAATGCTCGCGCGACAACATAATTTTTCAAAAAATATCGACATTCAATATAACCTATTTAACCAGTTAGTTTTAATTTGTGAATCACTATAGCAAATCTGGGCCAAAGAAAAAAATTTCTCAGGTTAGTAACATTTACAGGTGGTTAAAAATGAGAAAATATATTATTTAAAAATAAAGTTTAAATTAATATAATTTGATTTACTTTAAATATATTTTTACAAGTAAAATAATAATAACAATTAGAAGTCACTTTAAATATTAGCGTTTATCAATTTGTGTTGCGTTTTTATCAAGGAATGATCAAGCTAAGCATAAAATACAAGTTATTTTATATAGAAACACTTACATGCCTATCCAGAGTTCGCAAAGTTTTAATTGATATTTTTCGGAATAAAACTTGCAATTAACCAGAAAGGAGGAGGGTCAATAAGGCCGGTTTTGGGCCATCTAATGATTGGTCTTAAAAGTGTTTCATTTTATTCATCTTACTAGGTCTCATAACCCCTTAAAAAGATTTTTTCTGAATCATGCTGGATTTCACATTGTTTGTATAGCTCGCGCAAGATCGTACTTTGCCAAAGTTTTTCTCCAGGTACTTAGCCTCAAAAATAAGGCTTATTTTTATACTCTATTAGGTCTGTGGCCACGAAAAGAGTACAAATGTTCTGCTTTATCAAATTTATTACCAATAATTCCTATAAAATGATCTAAACAAACCTAAAGAGACGTGTTTCTAAGAAAAGCTATAATAGAGTAGGATCAATCAGAACTTACGGTCCATTAGAGACTATGTACTCTGCGAGAGTTTTGTTGGTCAGAATCGGTTTGTTCATCTGAAGATGATGCTCCTTCTCCTTCATCGTCCGATCAACACGATGCATCATTCAAATGATTTTCGAATTCACGTGAAGGTCTGCAATTGTTTTGTTAATATCTAGAGTAACCAAGATACCACAGAACACTGACAATGTGAGCGCAACATCCTACCACTCTTGCACCACTTTTGCACTGGCAGTAACAACCACTTATCGGATTGGGTCTAGCATCAGCTTCTTTCCATAAGTTATAAACTTTGGAAGATGTATGACGAGACTGGATTCGCACTCTTAGAATGCCTTCCTCCTGTTTGTGGACAAGAAGGGAGTACATTCCACCATCCGCTAAATGTTCCTCGATATACGATTGAGTTTGCTTCAGCTGATACACTCCGAGTGTGATGTATCGCAACTCATCAAGAGATAACCTAGGAAAATCAGGTAGTGTCTCTTGCATTATAGGAAGCCACGATGTCCTCCTTTTTGCCCACTTTTATTTTTCTGCTTGTTCTTGAAAGCGATTGGGCTGCGAAGCGAATAGCAACATTCTTTCAGCGATCAGATGATCATCGAGATTGTTATGAATTCTGGGAGGTCGAAAAGCATTAGAAAGAGCATGGATCATTTAAACGTAATCCCCGATATGCGGGATTTGACTATTTGGAAAAACATCACTCAAAGCACTCTACATTTTTATCAACCCAGTGATTGCTTCAACCACTCATCGGACTTTAGTAACGAGCCTTGATTCATTTGCTTCAGTCGTAGAGTGCTGCAATCCTTTTTGGAGAAAATGAGGCATTTTGGAAACGAATGCAAGATCTTCTAAGACCTCCAGACAATCCCAAAAACCGCAATTGACAACGATAACAGAGTTTAAGGGCATCCATTTACACGGTGTCATTGAGTCTTGTTTTAAAAGACTGTCAAAGATACTAGCGTCGTTTTTATTGCCATCAGCAAAATACGGACCGAAAACAGCCACTATATATCCTGTCATCGTTACTAACATCATGGGCTTGGCCAGATTCCTTTCTTCATGCATAGAATAAGTCCGTGTTTGAAACGAGTAATTGCTACTCTTTTGGATAAACATGTATGTACCATCAGCCACAAGGATACGTGCATCTTGTCCATTTGCGAATAGGGGTTTTCCCGTTGACGTAGTATGGTACTTAATGACTGACTCGGGAGATATGTGATCTATATCAAGATGATGAGGAACAAAGGAGGACATCAGAACTGTCCTTGCTATCGTAATTCCTCTGCCAACTCTTCGTTTTTCTACGCCAAAAAGAGTTGATAAAATCGCATTGAAAATACCCGTGTGCTACTTAATCAACAATAATGCTAAGCACATACGCACAGAACGACCTTTTGTCGAACCTACTTCAATTGAGAAATACTGTGAAACATCACTAAATTGATTTTTCGTCAATCCGGTGAGTCCATAATAATCTTTATCTTCGAGCGCAGAGGGATCATCGAAATTCAACCCTTATTTTCTTGCCTCCTCACGCAAATGATTGAGAAGCTCAGAAATTGATTCGGTGTTCATGTAAGAAAAATTATAGGTGGATTGAATTGACGCAAGAGCCTCTTTCTTAAGAAAACCATCATCATCCAAATGAGAAGCACAGCATCTCGCTTTTGCAGGAATCAAAATACCAATATCGACGTAAAACCTCAATGCAGCAAAAGGTTTGATTGTGATACAATTATTTGTACGATGACAGACAATGCATCTGGATTGGGAAATCACACATCATCTGACCTGGTTTTAAAATATCTGATTAATCATTTTCAGAATAACTCGTCTCTTTTGCATCGGTAATCCGACGCTTTTTAATCGAAAAATGTCGACAACTATCGCAAACCTTTGACTAAATGGTTGATATTCTATTAAGAGCAGTTTTGAAAACATCTAATGCCCGTTCATCCTGAATTACTGATAGATGAGAATTTGCAGCAACATGACAATCTCGATGATCATCTGATCGCTAAAAGAATTTTGGTATTGGCTTCGCAGCCTAATCGTCTTCAAGAACGAGCAGAAAAAGGAAAGTGGGAAAAAGAAGGGCATCGTGACTTCGTATAACGCAAGAGACACTATCTGATTTT
>CAKNWT010274722.1:0-13183 GCA_932066315.1 Andricus coriarius
AAAAAACACAAATAAAAAACAATTTTCTTGCTGGTAAATTTAAATTTATCATAATGAATCATCGTGAAAGCATTAAACCTATTAATTTTCTTGCTCATAAATCGCCTCTGAAGTATACTGAAGTTAAACGAGTTCAACGCTGCTTTTCACAGCGGTCCTGAACAAGGAAAAGGTTTGACTAAACTGCATCCAAAGTCGGGTTTCACAGGAAGTTAGTACATCATTTATGGATTCGAAATATGAAAAAATCAAAATCCTACCTGCTCTCTTTCGCGAGATATCGATATTTTAATATTTCACAGTACTCAAAATATGTAGTAATTTTCATGTAATGATCAAACGCTTAAAATGAAAGCTAAAATTACTTTATATTTGCAGAATTAAAACGATAGACGAGGACTTAGTGGTTGGACTTAGTGGTATATGGCGCCATCTTTACTTTTTGTGCAATATTTTATTTTGTTTTAATTTTGCATTTTATTATATTTTTTTATTCTTCTTTCTAACTTTTCAATATTTGTATGAGTTCGATAAGACTTTTAACACTAGATATGGAGTCAAGAAAGTTCAAACACTGCTTTAACTGAATTTGCTGCACTCCATATCTAATGCTAAAACTCTTATCAAATATAAAAATATTGAAAAAGTAAAAAGAAAAAGAAAAAAATTTAATAAAATAACTAAATATAGGACCATATAGCCACTAGGTCCCCATCTATCGTTCAAATTCTCGACGTATAAAGTCATTGTAGCTTTCATTCCAAACTTTTGATATGTGGTATTAACATGAAAATTACAATTTTGAGTACTACGAAATATAAACATATCGATATCTCGCGAAAAGGAGCAGTTAGGATTTTGATTTTTTCAGATATTGAATCCATAAATGAAGTAGAAACTTTCTGTGAAACCTGATTTTGAGTCCATTTTAGTTAAAACTTTTCCTTCTTCAGGACCACCGTTTTTTCAAATAAAAATAGAACCATTATGAGGCGAAAGATTATTGAGACTAGGTTAAACATGAGAAATTATTTTCGATTTGCGTAAAGTTTAACCAGCAAGATTAATTTTTGTTACAGCGAATCTTTCATCTGTAATCGATGTGAACTATATCTAACGTTTTTTCCTGTGAGATTGTTCACTTTCAGATTCTCAAGCTTTTTTTACAATATAAGTAACAGCTTTAGTGCCAATTTTAACTATTTGATGAGGACCGACTTTCCCTCACGAACCGATACTGTAAAAACTACCAGTGGTATCATTTTAGTACCACTCAATACTGGTTTTTCTGAGTCTTCTTGTAATACCTGAAACCATTTTTAATTTTAATGTCACTTGAACGCGAGAAAGTGTTTGGTAACAAGGCTTATGTTGAAAATGACTAGAGAGCTCAATCGTATCCAATCATTGGTTGTGCAGTTTTCTCGAATCCATGAATCGAGATATTAGATGAGAAACATTGAATCGATTACAATCTTCTTCTACAAAGTTAAAGATGATGAAACACAACCTCAAATAAAATTAGAAAATGATTTGTACTATGTACGCGTACGTCTCAGAAAACACGTACCCACTATGTAAGTATGAAACGAGATATAAGAAATTAAAAACATCTGATAAGATTTGGCATGACACTTCATTGCCTCAATGGTAAATACTCACTTTATTCCCATAAATTATGAGTGAAAATCAACCCTATTGACGTAAACTGGTCAATCCCGAGATTTGACAATTTTTTCAGTCAATAATTAATCGGTAAACATTAAATTAAAATAATGGAGAGTACGTTTTTGAATGAAAATGAGAATGATAGTTTTTAATTCTTTTAGACTCGAATATTCAAGAGTATTCAGAAAAGTTTCAGTTTTTCAATTTCATATCCCAAATCATGGATTCAACCAAATATTGAGCAATCAAGGATTTGTGCGCATTGAATAATTCCTCCATTCACATTAGATCTTAAATCTCCAATTTATTTCAATATAAGAATTCTACCGGATGGAGAAAATTGAACATACAAAATAACTTTTTCTAATAATTGACATATTCTCGTAGATTTCTAACGCTGAAGCGAATGATATATATACAACTTGTGTTCAGATTAAAACTCGAAAAAATGAAGATAATCTGACTACAATAAGGTGGCAACGTATCTGATGTAATTATTATCTCATTCAAACATAGTCTCAAATTAATAAAACTCGTCCAGCGGGAAATTCTAATACTGGTCCAGTACGGATACATAAAATTCGGAATGATAACTATTCTCTTTGCTGGCATATTGCTAACAAAAAATTGACACAGCGACACGACAGTACTGGTATTGTCCTTCTACTGATTTCGCACTCAACAAATTGCTAGCCAGTAGTATGCCAGTGCAGAATATATTTCCGAAATGCGTTTTATTGGCTTGAACTATTTGTTTTGACCAAACTCTAGTCTCTGTAGAAGATAATGTTTGACTTTGACTTAAAAGTATGTCAAAATCTATATTTGGTCACTTTTGTTTTAAGCAAACTTCCACTCTTCTTATTAACTACTATCCTGGTCGACACAAATAAGACCTACCATTATTTTCTCCACTTGGTCAAAATCCTTTCTTTGCAGATTTAAAACGGTTAAGAAAGACCTTACAAGAATCTCAAAGAAAAAGTTAATTAACTTTATCATTTCAAAAAATAGAAGATTTAATCAAACAATTCACTGAGATGAATGTATTCTTGTGTCATAAGGATGTTCCAGGGGGTAATTCCATATAAAATCATCTGCAAGAATTTCATCTATTGTTAGTAATTTTGATGCAAATTATAATATCCGTTCTCTTATCTGTTGAAAGAAAAGCAGTTACATAATTTTGATAAAATTCAAAAAACTTACGAGGTACTCAAAATTGAAAATTTCGGTCCTTTTTTAACCTTGAAAACTTTCGTGATTTTAATGATATTAAAATTTTTGTTCAAATTATTTATCATTTTTCATTTTCATGCATATTGCCCAGGAATTAATTCAAATCAACAAATAATTGAATGATTTTTATTTTTGAAAACAAAAATTGTATTTCGAGGTTCCGCGAGCCCCGTGTTATATCTTATAAGAGAAAAGACCTTCTTGTAGAGATAATTCAGAATCAAATCCTATTTTTTAAATAACGCCCACATAAGTCGGTTTTATAGGATCCCAAAAAAACCCATAAGTTAAAAATATTGCTTTGCGAGTTTTTGGCGCCAATTATGATCTTTTACTTTTTTAAATATTAATTATTAATAATACATAAACTACTGCTTTCTACTGATAATTAGGTATTTATATAAATGGTTTAAACAATTTATTATTATTTGTCACAATATTCTCGTAGAGTAAAGCTAGAAAGTTGCAGTTTTTTCTATAATTTTCCCCTTTATATCCACTTTTCAATTATTACGAGGTAATAATATTTGCAATTAAATGAACCTTATTGTTTAAACAAAATATTATTGTTTTTATCTTTTCCTATATTAATGCTAGATATTTGTGATTTTTTCTCAAATTTTCAACTTTTTGTCTACTTTGTACTAAGAGTGAGGCAATAATCACTGCAATCGCAAAATATAATTTTTTAAATCAATTATTATTGCTTATAACTATCGTCTCCTATATTAATGCTAGATAGGTGCGGTTTTTCTTAAATTTTTAACTTTTTGTCCACTTTTCACTTAGTGATGTAATAATTAACACAATTTAACAAATATAATTATTGAAACAATTGATTAATGCTTATAACTATATTCTCTTAGAGTCTAGGCAGTTGCACTTTTTTCTGAAATCTCTAGTTCTGCTTCGAGTTTTTAGTTATTGACAAATAATAATTTAACATCAACAAGAATCATTTTTAAAATAGTATTGCATTTTTTTCAAAGTGAATTATTTTTACTTTTTTGCCAATATTTGGAAAACATTAATTTAAACAAAAATTCCATCTCACAGTAGAGATAAAAATAAGGAATGGAATAAATAGAAATAGGTGCGAAAAGTAGGTCTGTAAGTGACTTGTATAAATATTGTTTTCAAATACAATACGAAGTATGTTGCAAAGCATACAAGGTAGAATTACTACAGTCAGGAAATTTCTTCTTTTACTCTGTTACAACTGGTAGTAAATATTGTTTCTGGCTTTCATCTCTAGTAAGAAGGGAATTAAAGCCAAATATTAATTTTACAAATATCTGTTATATTTCAGAAAAATATATTCACATGAAACAAAGAGATTGTTAAAAAACTATTCACTCTAATATTTATTTATTATTTTTTCATAACAAAAAAGCCAAAGCAAAGTTAAACATTTCAAGAAAAACCGCAACTTTCTGGCAATTATCTAAGAGAAGATAGTTAAGAAAAAGAATAAATTGTTAAAACAATTATGTTTGCTCAATTGCATTATTTATTATCTGATTCTGAGTACAAAGTGGACAAAATGTTGAAAATTTCAGAAAAAATCGTAACTATCTAGCATTACTATAGGAGAAGATAGTTATAACCAATAATAATTTGTTGAAAAAATTAGAATTGCTAAACTTTATCAATTATTACCTTGCTCTGAGTGTAAAGTGCACAAAATATTAAATATTTAAAAAAAACCGCAAATTCCTACCATTATTCACAGATACTATTATTGAAAATAATACAACATTTTTCAAACAACTATCTTAGTGAACTTGAATTAATTATTACCTCAATCTAATTTAAAAAGTTTGAAAATTTGGGAATAACCGTTACTTTCTAACTCATTTCTAAGAGAGCTTTACAAAAAATAATAATAAATTGTTTAAACAGTTTATATAAACATATAATTATCAGTAAAAAGTAGTGTTTTATGTTTTATAAGCCGTTTGTATCTTGAAACCCACAAAAAATCATAATAATTAGTGCCAAAAACTTGCAAGGCAACATTGTTCACTTATGGGGTTTTTTGGGGGGATTTTATGAATCCGACTAACCTCTAAATATCATTTTCAACACACAAGAATCGCATTTTTTTATGTGGTTTCGAAAAAAATTTCGGGCAACAATATAAACAGTTTTTTATTCGAAAATCAGAAATGATGAATATAGAAATATAGTTATAGAAAAATTGCTTGCAGATTTCGCAAAGAAACGTGACAAAGGTTTCGATACGAGATCAGTTCAAGCATTGAAATCAGTCGAAATTGTTCAAGTTAAAATTGTAATCAATTCTAAATTAACATTTTGAAAATTAATCTATTTATGCCTGCAATTATTATTGCGTGACACTAAAGTGAGCACATATGCTGGAAAAAAAGAAGGGCTGAGTAGGAACACGTCCCTGCCCCCCATGCAGGGACGTGGTATGTTTGTTAAAAGGGCGCCGATTAGACAAAATTAGCCGAAAGTGAAATGACACCGCTATCCTATTCACGGTAGTCACTTTAGAATCCTACTTGTAGAAAAATGGTCATTCTATGGGTATTTTTTGTTCTTTGAAGTAGTCATATAGGAAAAAATTAAAATAAAGCCATGATAAAAATATGAGAATCATTTCTCGTCACGACTTGAATTATGAATAAAAATTCCCCATCTTTTCCGCCCCATTGTACCCACCCTGAAAGGTAGAAAAAGGGGTCGCAAAGGGTATGCGTTGAAGCACTCGGTGGTTCTTGCTTATACATGTTTAACTGATTTTAAAAAATAAAACAAAATTTAAAATGCAGAATTTTTGTTTTAAAAAACTTATATTTTTAACGTCTAGCCTTTAGAAAATTTCGTATCGGTAGATATTTCGTGTAATAACCACATTCGTAATTAAGTAATCAAAATACATCGATATACGAGGATAGAACTTTATCATCATATGATGTTTACAAGAAACGTCGTATCATAATTATGCGACTTAGAGAAGAAAAATCTAGACCGAGTCTAATCATAAGGTGGACCTGTCTTGTTATCTTATCTATCTTGATCTTTTTTTTAAAGAGAATTCGTACGGGCTCTGGATTTTTGTCCCGTCTACACGTTGAATTTAACATTTTTAATTATTAGCAGACAAAGCTCAACAATTATTCGAAGTTTATTGCTTCCAATTCTAAATTGTAAAATTTTAATCAAGTTAAAATTTTATGTTGAGAAATTGCAAATGCTGACATACTTTCAAGATATTTCTAAAGGGTTGAGGTCCTTGACCACTCTAAACAAATGCAGTATCAAAATCAGCAAAACTTTCGAAATTTTAATATCATCGAGTTTTTGCAAAAACGGTGAAAGATACGTAAAAGCTGTCAACATTCTAAGCATTTTCTTAAGAGACTGAATCCTTCACCAGCCCGAACTGACGTATTATCAAAGGTTTGGAAAATTTAACCAGTATGTCCATATATGTCTCATATTCATTCGAACTGGATGCTAGGGTGGGTTAAAAACAACGTATTCTTAGACTTCGGAATCTGCAAAGGGGTGACAATTTTGCTTTTATTATTACAATCAAAAATTCTAATGAAATTTATGAAAATTGTTATCTGGAGTAATATCGAGTAATATCACAAAATTGAAACAATAATAGGCTCTATAATTTAATCAACTCACACGAAGTTAGATTTTTAAAATTATTTTATCATATTGTTGTATTATTTATGAAAATAAGTAAGTCTTATTCAGGGAGCGTTCACATAGGAGTAAAACTATGCGACATACGAAAAAGGGTCCAGTAAACCAACTGTTGCATTTTGGAAGACCTCCAAAATCGTCTTCAACCTTTTTTGTATAATAATATAATATATATTAAATAGTAACTTACGTATTTTCTATTTTACATTGAAAATGCTGTTAAAAAATTGAAAGTTTACATTTTCAGTCAAACAACGTGAGATATGAAAAAAAGGGCTTGGAAAGAAATTAGTGATTCTAAAAAGACGTACAAAGTCACCTTTGATTTTTTAAAAGGATTTACCATTTTGCTCTTAAAAATTGAAAATCCTATTGAAAATTGAGAAATTAAAATTTTGGGTCTATATAATTTATTGGGAAATTTTATAAATACATATCAATAGTCGCGCATGCATATTGTAATGAAAATGTATTTCTTAAGGCCAACAGTAGCCTTAAGTAAATCAATTTTCTTTTTAATCCACAACTAAAACTTTAACAATCTCTTTAACCCGTTGTGGTCATATGGGGTCCAACGGACCCCACGGGCTTTCCGCTTTTTTCCAATTTCCTCCGGTTGTTTTTTGTCAAGTATTTTTTTCGAATAGTTAAATTATCACTGAAGCTTCGGAGATATTTTTTTCCTATTTTGTATTGTTTCAACATCAGTTATGATTTTTTTGCAGCCAACAATAGTGATGCATATCGATCATTTTTGAACAAAATCGAGATTTGCTTAAAACATAGTTAGATGGAACTGAAATTTAATGGAGATCAAGAATTTGTAATGAAAAAATTCGATCGAGACGAGACGATCATCTCGATTGAGTGATCGTTCGTTTCGATGTGATAAGTATGGTGTTCAAGGTTTTAATTTGATCTAACCAAACTTTAGAAAATTTTAAAATGATCGATATGCATCACTAGCCAAAAATATCTGGTGGTGTATTAGGAGATGTGACCACAACGGGTTAAAGGTAGTGGGTTTGTAGTCGAGCGCGAAGCGCAACGCGAGAAAGTGTCAAGACGGGTAGCCCGAGATCCAACAAACTAATATCAGACTAAAGCTATTAAGAAAGAATATAAAAGATCAGAAGTCATGAATTTAAAAAAAGTATAATTTTAAATTATTGCAATTTAAAGTTCTTAATAAAATAACAATCTCACTTCTCTAAAAGTAATCGGTTTCTTCGAATCGAAGAATTCGATTTTTAATTCTATTCATACAGTAAGCCTTTTAAGGTATTTATTACTTTAGTTTACACTACGATTTGCACATATTTTTATGTGCTAAGGATTTATCTGGTTTCTTCGCTAATCACGTGAAAACTTTAGTTCGTATATCGTAAAATACGTGAACCTTTTAAATCAAGAAAAATGAAGTCATGGTTATGCCTATATAAGCGCAATAAATCAAATTTATGAATTTTAGTTATCTTTTAATGCTAAATTTTTCCACTGTATTTCGTAATATGTACAATATTTATCACGAACAATGGAACAGTGAATTGTACACATATATACCAGTTATTATTTTTCAATTCGGCAGTATAAGCTCACGAAAGTTCTAGAAGAACTCGCTATTCTTTATAGAAAAAAAATGAAATTACTCAGCAGAACTCTCCTGATATTTTTGTCCTTTGATAACTCTATAAGTAAGTACAATAATATTAATAAGTTCGTAATATAACTAAGATAATATTTTTTATTCATTTACCATCAAACGGGGTAATTTGGGTCATGTGGGGTAAATTCGGACATTTCTAAATTGATAGTTCAAATTACTTAAGGGTTACTCAGGGGGGTATTAACCAGAATTTAGAACCAGTTAAAGCCTTAACTGTTTCTAGATTCTGGTTTAAACCCCCTTAAGTAATTTAAACTATTAACTTAGGAATGTCCTAATCCACCCCACACGTCCACAATTATATTGTTTGACGGTACCTTCTTATTCTATTTAAGTTATATTCCAACCTTCTAAATCTAAAAATCTTTATTTCATTTTTCCAGAATTATGTTCATCAGATCCAAGTAAAGCCAGTAAATTTTTCTCAAATCTCGGAACTGATATTAAGAAGGAATTTAAAGCAATACCTAAGAGTAAGTTAAATATTTTTTTCAGCCATGAGGTAAAATTTGCTTCCCTATAGCTTCAGGTATTATAAATATTATTCATTATTACACAATCCGACTGAACGAAGTCATTTTCTTTTAACAGTTGTAAACGATGCGGCACCATATGCGGCTCAACTGCCTATAGGTAAGTTCACTACACTGCTTGTATTTTATGAAATTTTACTTTTCTTATATATAATTTATATATTGATAAACTACCCACAAAAAGTTTGTATAATTTTCTTCGAAAAGACTGAAAAGACTTTTAAAAAATGTATAGTTTCGAAGTCAAACCTGTTTTTCTGCAAAATTAAAACTTTTTACTAAATCTAGGAAAGTGATCTTGAAAATTTGGAAAAATCATCGAGTTGAAATAAATGTATATATATATATATATATATTATGGAATCTGAAATTGCATCATATAAAATATTAATGGTTAATATCGAATCTTGGAATTTTGGCTCCCAAAAGTTTATATTGCACGAGTATATATTTTTTATAAATACGCAGCAATTACATAATATTTAATCGTAGTTTTTATTTAGATTTAAAGAGTAAGATTTAAATTTTATTTTATGATTTTTCCCATTTTTAGGAACATCCTTCTAGATTTGGTGAAAAGTTGAACTCAAGGTTTAAAAATGTCCATTTTGCTAAAAAAACCTTTTGACTTTGAAGGTACATATATATTTTTGGACTTGTTCATTAAAGTAATTTGAACGTAGGTGGTTTTGGCGCGCAATTGCCTAATCTTTCAAATTTTCCTACTGACAATGTTCTATTCTAAATTTAAGTAAATGCCAATTTAGCCTCCACTCCCCTGAGACGACGGAAAAAATATATGAGAGGAAGATATAATATCTATTAATTATTGTAATCATCTTTATCTTTAACATATTCATTTCTAAAATTTCAGTTTCACTTTTAGTTTTGTTGTTTTTACTTGTAAAAATGTTTGGCAATCGGGAAAATTACAGGAAGTCACTCTGAAATATTTATATTTAGAATTGACAGATAATGAGGGACTTATCGCTCGCACAGCTCACGAATCATGATTGCTAGTATAAAATAATATTAAATGCATTATATTATATACATACAGCAATTGGTCAATTTAATTAGCCATAGTTTTCTGTGTGTATACGATTTTCGCTCCCCCCTGCCGCCCAGGTCACTTCTCTGGATCCGCGCCTGTATTAAAAAGTTTATAGTTCATGTCATTATATGTTACTATATATATTTATATTTTATATTTATTTATATTTAGCCTTTGAGGCTGGGTAATAGATGGAGATATATATTTATATCGAGATGGAAATATTCACATGGAATTCCATTTTGAAATTCATGTGGACATTTGCTCCTGGACATAGATATGTGTAGACTTCCATTATACCTAGGGTTTGCTGTAGATTTTAGAAATACTCATGGCGCTGGTCACTTATGAAGATATATGAATTACACGTGTTCCAGTGGGTTCTGCAGTTGGCATGGGCCAGACAATAGGTACGGATATGGGTCAGGCATTACGAACCAAAAAGACCCAGACAGGTCAAAATCCTGGATCTGCTGGATACCCACCAGCAGGAGGATACCCACCAGCAGGGGGATACCCACCAGCAGGAGGATACCCACCAACAGGAGGATACTCGCCAGTAGCAGGAAACCCACCAGCAGGAGGATACCCACCATCAGCAGGAAACCCACCAGCAGGAGGATACCCACCAGCAGCAGGATACCCACCAGCAGGAGGATACGAAAAAGGAGCAGGATACCCACCCGCTGCTTCATCGATTCCTCCTCCAGTGGGAACGGAATATCATGAAAAATATTCAACTACCAGAAAAGCAGGATATTCTGACGGCTATTCCGGGATTGGAGGAACGGGATATTCTGAAGGATATTCCGGGATTGGAGGAACGGGATCTTCTGGAGGATATTCCGGGATTGGAGGAACGGGATATCCTGGAGGATATTCCGCTACTAAAGGAACGGAATCTCTCGGAAGATTAACACATTTTGTGCAAAGTTTTGGAAATCTAGCTGCTAGTAATGGGCGTCCTGGATATGCAGGACATCAGGGACATTCAGGGCATTATTGGCAGCATGAACATGCTAAACAACATACTTGGCAGCATGAACATTCATCGCAACATTCTTGGCAGCACGAACATACTAAAGAACATACTCGGCAACATGAACATAAAGAACATTCTGAACATGATGAACATACGGAACATAAAAAAAAAGAATAATTATTTTTTCTACCTACTTGTTCCTAAATTTTGTAATATTTTTGAAAAATAACTAAATAAATTAACAGTTCTTAATTGTTCTGAATCTTAATTGAGCATTTTCTTTACTATCAAATGATAACATTACTTTTCGTTCCAAATTACTGACTAGGCTTATAGGTCAATAACTGCCCAAAATTATGGTTCCAGACACCCCCTCCCTGCATCTTAACATTTTCTGTAACTTCACTTCCATACCTTCTTCTCATTCCTTCATTTGGTTGTTTTCACGTATAGTAGACTCCAGTTAGCCGAAAAGAGACCATTTGCTTGAAGAAATCAGAGACACGTAGATCTTGTCTTAATATATTTGGATGGACGTCCTTTCGAAGCTCTGAAAATTTCGAGGCTGAGTTTTCAAACAGTTGGTTGTTATTAACAAAAAATCGTGAAATCGCAACATTTTCTCAACACGTTTGCTTGATTTGTTACTTTGAAGTAAGAGATAACTAAAAAGTGTATAGGGCTTTGCTTTTAAAGTATAAAATAAGCTTTAAAATTAGTCCTTAGTGAATATCCTAAGACAAATATTTTAAGAGATATTTACTTGTTAATTAACATTGTGCTTTTTTCAGAGAAGACAAAGCAATGATGAATTTTCATTGTTGCAAATAAATGACGATCACGGTTTTACTATTGAATTCTCAAATTGATTAGGTCAAAGTAATCAAAAAACTTTTTTTTTTACTATATAATCCAAAAATGACAGAGGGGTTCAAAAACATTCATATTTTGTTAAAGAAACCGGTTGAGTCCAGCTACGCTGAAATATGTAACGGGATGTGCATTTTTAAGAAAAAGTATGTTTAAGCTGTCAAAAAAATGTTTTTCATTGTTTATAACAAATCGTCATAAGCAATCATTTTCGTTCCACACTCACAACTGCCAGAGAAATCTGACCAAAAATTGTGTGTAACCATTAAGAAAGGTGGATTTTATTTATTATTTTTTCTAGAATCCTACAGGCAATATGTTTGTTGCAAAATATATTATTTCAAATTTTATTAACAATATCACAGAACTTCGCTGGCTGCTTTAAGTATGGACAAAATTTTTGGTTAGAACGATTTAGTATAAACCCCTAGGAACTAGCCTTACCACATTTAACGTACCAAGTCTCAGCTCCCTTCTGCTAAAACCGGCAAAAAAATTTCAAAATAAAAATTGTCACCAGAGGCAACTTTCCAAGACTCCACTTGATATATCTATATTCACAGTAAAATACGCAACCCCTGGGAACTACTTCTATCACATTTAACGAACCAAAAAATAAAAATTGTCACCACAGACAACTTTCCAAGACTGCAGTTGATATACCTATATTCGCAATAAAATTACACAACCCCTACGATCTACCCCTATCACATTTAACGAACAAAGTCTCAGCTCCCTTCTGCTAAAACCCGCAAAAAAATTTCAAAATAAAGATTGTCACCAGAGGCAACTTTCCAAGACTCCACTTGTTATATCTATATTCACAGTAAAATACGCAACCCCTGGGAACTACCCCTATCACATTTAACGAACCAAGTCTCAGCTCTCTTCAACTAAAACCGCTAAAAAAATTTTTAATTAAAAATTGTCACCACAAACAACTTTCCAAGACTGCAGGTGATATACATATATTCACAATAAAATTACACAACCCCTACGATCTACCCCTATCACATTTATCGTACCAAGTCTCAGCTCCCTTCTACTATAACCGCCAAAAAAAATTTTAAATAAAAATTGTCACCAGAGACAACTTTCCAAGACTCCACTTGATATATCTATATTCATAGTAAAATACGCAACCCCTGGAAACTACTCCTATCACATTTAACGAACCAAGTCTCAGCTCCCTTCAACTAAGACCGCCAAAAAAATTTAAAAATAAAAATTGTGACCACAGACAACTTTCCAATACTGCAGTTGACATACCTACACGCAGAAAAAAGAAATGTTATATTTACTTATCAAGAAATGTAACGTCTTTCTTGTAACCGTAACAGTAAAAACTGCTCTTAATGAGGGTGTGAACATGTCAAAATCACTTAGCATTTCGTAAATGTCACAGTGAAATTAAGGTGAATTAAGCGGCAATCCGTTAGTAAATCAAACCTCTATTCCCTAGTATTAAATACTGTAAGATATGT
>CAKNWT010274723.1:0-12492 GCA_932066315.1 Andricus coriarius
AGGCAATTCCCCGTCGAGTTGTTGCTCTTCCATTGAATCTCAACACATGCGAACCCAGAAAAAATTCTTCAAAACTGTTGCTAAGATTTAAATAACAAAACTGATATTCTAATAACAGAAGTCACCCTTTTCGGTTCCTCGCTGAATTTCTGTTGCATAACTTGTGGCAAAACTAACAAGAAAACTAAAAATTCGAGAAACCCACTATTATTTATTTCTTGAAAGTTTGCTAAGAAGATTGAGATAACACAAAACCTTTTGTAACCACAAAAGTCACACTTTTCGATTCTTCGCATAGGTTCTGTTACATAACTTGCAACAAAACTAACAAAAAATCTCAACGTTTACGAAACCCAGAAAAATCTTTATAGGAAAAATTCTTTCCCAACATTTGAATACCCAGCGAGCACAACATTTGGCAACGTCTTTACGACATCGTCACGTCATCTTTGCGACAACTTTACCACATCCTATGTCCATTTCGTTAAGGTGTCTTTAGGATATCGTACAGACGTCATACGATCTGACGATATCTTTACGATATCGTAAAGACACCTTAACGACATGGATATAGGATGTCGTAAAGTTGTCGTAAAGATGTAGTAACGATGTCGTAAAGACCTCGTCAGATTTGGTGTCCACTGTTTCACAAAACACATTTTCTAACAGTTATGTAACAGAAATTCTGAGAGAAGTCGAAAAGGGTTTGGTAGGATTCGTAAATGTTTAGTTTTTTTGCTTATTTTCATTTCGAATTATGTAATAGAAATTCTACGAGGAATAGAAAAGGGTGAATTTTATTGTTGGAAAATGTGTTTTGTTATTTAAATCTTGGTAACGAATTTTACAGGAATAAATTTTTCTAGCTTTCTTAACACGGCTCGCTTGAACCACTTTTGAATGGAAAGTGCTCGCCTACCCCAGTTTTTTAAAATATGTTTTGGGGATGCATCCCGAGTATTTTAGGCGTAAATGAAACAAATTGTTGGGCCCCTTTTTAAGAAATCATAATTTTTTTATGTGGGCTTATTAAGTATATTTTCGTTAAAATATTTGTAAATTGAATGCTAATTAGTACAAACCATTTAGTTTGGCGTCAAAAATAAGCCTCTAATAGTTAAACATTAAGTAACATTCAGAAGGCTTTTAATTCTTGTCAAACAGGTGAAATAAGTCAATTTTTTATAATTTCTTCTTTTCGCTGCATTGCACGCGTAAATAGTCTGAGCAACAATTTAAATGCAGAAAATTCTCTATAAAATTAAAAACAAAATTAATGTTTTATCTTGAATAGCTTAGGACATATGACTTCCAGAAGTGATTTTTTAATGAAAAATTGGCCTAAAACAAATGTAACTTTAGTTTCCGTGAAATATATCATGTCTTGTACACTTTAGATAAAAGTTGCACTTATCATAGTTAAAGCAGACTCCGAAGATCTAAAATTATAATGTATTATACACTATTATACGTGAAGTTCTTCGGAAGTATCATAGGTCTGTTTAATTTCACGTGAAAAAATATGCCTATATGAATAAAAGCACATAAAATTTCCAGCAAAATACCAAATATTGAATGTCCTATCTTTGATATCTGTTTTTTTACTTACTCTGAACTGTATGTAAAAGCTTCCTAAGTTATAGTTGCTTCTTTTCTAATTTAGGCTAAATAGAAATAATAGAATAATAGAAAATCGTCCCGTGAGAAATGGTTAAAACAAATGCTTGAGACTCAGGAAGCAGCTGCACTCTGCAAGTCAAATGGCATAAATTTCTTAAAATATCACCGGATCCCCAGGATTTTTCCTGATATCTTACCTTGAGTACTTACCAATTATATTTTTTGCACGTGAAATTCAATAGACCTTAGTTATTTCCGAAAAACCTAATATATAATAAAACTCAATAAAAAGGGTGACTTTCAGGACGCAATAACTTCCCAATGGGCATCAAATTTGACGACGCCTTTACGACATCGTTACGACATCTTCACGACAACGTTACGACGTCAGATCGTGCGACGTCTTTACGATATCGTAAAGACACATTATTCACATGGACATAGGATGTCGTAAAGCTGTCGTAAAGATGCCGTAACGATGTCGTAAAGACGTTGCCAAATTTTGTGCCCACTGGGTGGATACCTATCTGAGGTAGAGCATTTTTTTTAGACCTTCGTCAAATTTAGTCAACTTTTATCTAAAACGTACAAGACATGAGATATTTTACGGAAACTTGAGTAACAATTTTTTTACGCCAATTCTTCAGTAAAAAATCACTTATGGAAGTCATATTTCCTAAAGTATCCAAGATAAAATATTATTTTTTGTTTAATTTTATAAGTAATTTAGTGCACTTATATTGTTTTGTAGACTATTTATGCGTATAATGCAGTGAAAAGGAGAAATTATACAAAAACTGACTTTTTTCACCTGTTTTACAAGATTTTAAAGCCTTCTGAATGTTACTCGATGTCTAACTATTAAAGGCTTATGTTGCAAGCTAAACTAAATTACTTCTACCAATCATCATTCAATTTGAATTGATTTTGAAGAAAAAATATTTAATAACCCTAAAAAAAAATGATTTCTTAAAAAGGGCCCAAAAATTTTTTTCATTTAGGCCTTAAAATATTCGGGAGGCATCCCCCAAAATATAAATGTTCAGTTTTTTTGTTAAATTTTTTTACAAGCTTTGTGATTAAAGTACTCAGAGGAATCGAAAAGGATGACTTCTGTTGTTGGAAAATCAGTTTTGTTATTACAATCTTACTAACATATTTTCTAGAAAGAAAGGTTTCTGGGTTCGCGTGTGTTGAGATTTCTTGTTGAATTTGTTAATAGATAGTCGCTAAAACTAGCTTATCATTGGTTGGTTAGGCTTAAATTTGAAGCCTTTTTGTGCACCATAACATAGTATAAGGGTATGTAATATAATAATAATATCGCAGGAAAGTGACTAAGAGGAACACCAAAACCCATCAATTTTATGGAGAGTCTTTCGAAAATTTTGAAACGCTTGTCGCTTCCCGAGGATCGTCGGGGCGCCCTTGGAGCCACCCCGAGAGCCACAGCATGCGGGGCGGTGGTGATGGTGAGCTGCGAGATGGTCAGGCAGATCTCACCAATCAAACAGCTGACCAGCAAGAACATCTGCGACAAACGGTAAGCAGTGGAACACCAACTGTGCCTGGTGAGGATGCTTTGGCTAGCGTGAGCTATTTGTAGCCAACCACCTCAACAGAAATACCGTGGGAAAGCATCAACTGGGATACCACAATGAATGAAGAATTGGTGCGTCTCTATTATGAAAGTGCGAAGTTTGAAACACCAAGCGAAAAAGGATACAATTTAAGAACGAAATTTGCTGCAAAGTATCCTCAAATAGAGAAAGTGGCTCTGAGAGATCTTATCGCTAAGGTGCAGGACATCAGAACTAATCTACATATCTCAGAAGATCGAGCAATGGAGATTAAGGAACAGGTTAATTTGGCGTGGAAAAACGACGGCAATGAACATCAGTTAGAGGAAGCCACGCAACACGAACAAGCAGCGGAAATTGATGTTCTTCCTCAACCTGGTGATGCTCCAGCGCCACCACATCCTCCAGAGGTAGATGGCCCAATACAACCAGAGCCAGAAGCAGCGGTTCAACAACCAAGAAGGCGATTAAAGTGGACATACCATATGAACAGAGATGTAATGCGCTTTTATTTTTTGGCTAAGAAAAGCGGGCAAAGTGTAAGAAGGGAACATCATCGACTCTTCTTACTTAAGTACCCAGAACTAGCCACAAGAATAAAAGAGCAGAATCTAGCAGATCAAAAACGCTGAATATCTGTAAATAGATTGCTTTCGGCTGTTGAAATAGCTGCCATCGAAATGGAAGTGGAACAGCAGCTTCCTATTGATGAACTTCCCTTGGAAGATGCGGACCATGAAGACCTGATCGAAGCTGAAGGCATAGGTGCTAGAAATAATGAACATCAAGTACCGGATCCACTACAACTACATCCGGACTTTAATAACGGTGATCTGAACAGCGAAATCCCAGAAAACCTACAGCACCTTCAAAGGAATTTTGGTCATGCTTTACTAGAGTTCAGGCATGTAGAACCAACACACAGGCCAAGATGAACATCACAAATGATTTGCGTACACTAATAGAACACCTGAACAGCAAGGTGTTACCTGTGCATTTGAACGCAACACAAACTGCGTTAGAGGTGCAAACTCTTATATACTGTGCAGCCGTGGCAACCGTTAGAACGCTGGGCCGCAGAACTAGGCCTACAAATGCAGTCTTTGCTCCAGGAAGGGATCGAGATCCATCATGGAAGATTAGGTTGGATATGGATGTCAGCAAAGTAAGGTGCAAATTGGGTCGACTTACTCAATATAAAAAAGGAAATAGAACCAGAAAGCTGATACAACATATAACTAAAATCATCCACCCTCATTACATCGAGACATCAATAGCAGCAATATTGGATGAGATTATAGACGCCCAACAGCAAAGACTTGATGTTCTTACTGCTAGACTGCGCCGGTACAAGAAAAGGAGTGCAAGAAGGAAACAAAATCGAACCTTTCAGGCAGATGAAAGAAGGTTCTACCGCGAGCTGAGTGTAAAACAAAACAACCAGCAGAGCACCAACGTGCCTCAATTGGAAGAAATGACTAACTATTGGTTAAGTGTTTGGGGGAAAACGAACAGTAGCAATTTAAACTCTACGTGGTTCCAACTAGAGAAGTCAAGAGCTAGCAATAACCCTGAAATGGAGCTGACTAACATCACAGCTTTAGATGTTTCAACGGTTTTGAAAAGAACAAGCAACTGGAAAGCTCCAGGTCCGGTCATGGTGCACAACTTCTGGAACAAGCACCTGACTAGTGTGCATCCTGCGTTGGCACGTTGTTTTCAGAAGATCATCGAACAACCAGATCTGACGCCAGGCTTTATGCTCCAGGGTACTACGTATATGTTGCCTAAAAAACCAGATGCTCAAAATCCACCTGATTTTCGACCGATAGTCTGTCTTCCAACAATACATAAATGTCTTACAGCTATCATAGCAGATAAAGTATATTCGGTGCATTATGGTTCTGTTTAGCGTTGAACCCATTGAGCAGAACACTAAATAGCATGTATCATGGGTTCCGAGTACATGATAACGAGGATGATCATCAAGCGACCCATCTTCTATGCATTGATGACCTGAAGATATACGCAAGTTCAAAGCAGAAACCGCAGCAAGTGATCGCTGTCACACAGCAGTTTTCCAATGATATCTACATGGAGTTCGGACTAGATAAATGCAGAACAGTGCATTTAACCAGAGGAGAGTTAGGGACCGCAGAGCTAGAGAACGATTTCGAGAATGACATCGAGGCAATGGCCGAGAGGGAGTCATATAAATACCTGGGTATTCTCGCCTGCCTTCACTACAAGACTCAGATTGGTTTTGAAGAGTTCTCTTAACTCGGCAAACAAGATCAGGGCAATCAACACCTATGCTATCCCTGTCCTGACGTACTCCTTCCGGCTCATCAAATGGTAAAACACCGACCTCGAACGATTAAACAGAATAGTTGCGAGACTATTTTAACAGCAAGCGAGATTTTACGCTTTACAACACCATCTGTAAAGCTGATCTTGACTACACGCCCTTGAATTTGTCCTCAGAGGAGGCCTTGAGTACCAAGGCAGAAACCATAGAGGAATTAGAAACGCAATGGAGACAGAAAGCCATCCACGGCGAGCACCCCAAAACGTCAGATCAACATGAAGTGAATAGTGAGGCATCCAATATTTGGCTGAGAAAGGGCGACCTTTATCCAGAAACGGAAGGATTCGTTATTGCGATACAGAATAGGGTTGTCAGCACCAGAAATCATCGCAAACACGTGCTACATCAAGACGTGGTTGGCCGGTGCCGATTATGTGGAGATACCAACGAATCCATCGAGCATATTATTGATGGTTGTCGCGTAATGGCTCAAAGAGAATATACGCACAGGCATAATGATATGGCGGGAATTATACATGAACAGCTTACCCGAAACCTAGGACTCTTAGCAGAATGGATGCCTTTCTATAGATACATTCCAATGTCCGTTTTAGAGAACGAAGATTACATCTTATATTGGGATGTTATTATCCAGACGGATCATTACATCAGAGCCAATCGGCCGGACATCGTCATGCGAGAAAAAAAAGGTGGAAGAGTCTGCATCATCCACATTGCTTGTCCACTTAACCGAAATTTGCAGGCAACCTATACAACCAAGATCTACAAGTATAGCGAGCTAAGGCATGAAGTAAAGACAATATGGAGAAATGTGAAACATGCATCTATTCATCCTATTGTGATTTCGGCTACAGGCAATGTGCACGCACGATGCACTGAACATCTTGAATACTTAGGAGTCAGTAGGGTACTGGCAGCAGCTCAGAAGGCAGTTTTATTAAACACATGTCGCATTATAAGAAACTTTCTGGACCATCAGGAAGCAAGCGACTGAAAGTCTAAAAAGTGATACATGGTAGCTCTAAGAAAGCATCCAGAGGCGACTGTCGTCACCTTCAACATTCACGGCCGCTGTGTAAGCATAGCAGCGCCAAAAGAAGAACTGCAAACTACACCATGCTCCTAATTTTGTACCTACAACATCATTGCAAATGATTTCATACATCGTGTGCATTTAACTAATTATATTCTTATCTCATCAGTCACTTGACTTAGTGCGTGGCTATGATGGAAAACCGGGTTCTTCTTAACCCTAGAACAAGTTTGAAAAAAAAATATATATATAAGAGCCTCGGTGGCTCTGTTGGTTAGACGCTCGGACTTCGCCTTAGAGGTCCGGGGTTCGATCCCTGAGCCGGTACCTCTTGACATTTTTCAATGTACCTTTACCGAGTTTCTGGTAGTTCGGATCCCACCTTAAGTTGTAGGTCCCCCCATCATGCACTTGACTGCAACCCAGTCCGTGAATGATGGGAAGAAAACCAGGCTTTGCCCAATGTGTCAAGGCACACGTTCTTATCAGATGACTTGATCGCATTACAATAATGCGTCCGTAACTGATAATATATACCGGGACAGCCCCGTGCATACTATTCAAAAATAAAAAATTAATCCAACTACACAAAAATGCCTTCGACACATTAGGCTGTAACCATCTTAAGCTTGAGACAATATTTTTTTAAATATATATATAGGTTTCGTTTTTAAATCCTTAGGAATTGAACCGAAGGGTCTATGACAAAGCCACCGAACACGTCCTCGGGTTGCGGATAGTGGGTCCCTGTACTAAGGGTTTCTGCTGAATATGGTTACAATAATTAATAAGCAGTCGCGGACGATTGTCCAGGGATGGTCCCGAAGGAATAAACCCTAAGCGGAGGCGTGACAACCGTGCCGCAAGCTGAATGGCACCTGGGTGAGGTGTCTCAAACGGTGACTCTGGGATACCGGGTGACCTCTCAGAGTATGCAGCCTTATCCTTGCATGTGGGTCTCTACAAGCATGGACGAACCCTTTTCCCTATATGCTCGTGGGAACAACAATGACAAAACCCAACATAGTTGTAGTAAGTGCAGTTCAAAACAATCGAACGCGCAGGACTTCCAACAATGGGTTGGACAACAATGCCGACTATCCTAGATACGTATATGTATGTCCCCTGAACGGAAAGGTTACATGGCAAGACTGCATACTCTGTGGTGCGAGAAACACCCAGAGCTCTCACATTTTTCGCTTAAACGTCTGCGAAACCGTGCCAAGAAACTCCGAAAAAGGGGTTATATAAGCGGAGCGCCTTCTCAACCGCAGCCAGAAGAAACCGGCAAAAGAGAAAGAGGGACCACACTGAGACCAACCGCGAGCAGGCATCCAATAGAGGAAGAGCGACGCTTCAGGACCCGGAGAAACATCAACTTTCAGGTTTCTCTTAAATCCAAAGATGAAGAGCTTCGTGGAGATTTTTCCGAAGAACCTGACCTCTGGACTATTAATTGTAGTGTGCATAATGCAGCGAGAGCTTTGGCAGATGCAAACCGTAAAACAAAACCAACGGCTGATCATAAGACCAAAAGACGAATGCATCAACTCAGCACAAAGATAGGCTGGGCCAGACAGTGCGCACTCCGCATTCGGTGTAAGATTCACTACATAACATCTGGCAGGACTTTCACTGCTAAGGTTCGACAGTTCGCGCGCGAGCTGCGGATCTGTCATCACACACTTAACAAGTCAAAGCTACTGACCATCAGGCAGCATATTATTGACAGAAACTGAGTACTATCTAACGCTAGGAGAAGTCTAGAGCGGAGAGAGAGGTGAGTCAGAGAAAATCAACAGTTTTTGTCTGACCCATCCCGACTTTTCCAAGACCCACCAGTTACTGTGGACCACCCGCCCACACCATAGGAGGTAGAGGCATTTTGAAGAGAAGTCTACGAAGTCCAGCATCCACTGAAAGATCACTCGTAGAATATAAAAAGCTTCAAGGAGCTGTGCAGTGTCCTCAAACCATCCGAATTTTCACCTCATATATGAATTCGGAAGAGCCTATTCCGGAGTGGTTGGTAGAAGGGCGCACAGTGCTCCTGCCAAAGACGGGCAGCTTAGCTGACCCTAAAAATTACAGGCTAATAACTTGTCTGAACACACTGTATAAGATCTTCACAGCTATCCTAAATGATAGGATTGTTCGGACAATTGGACCTGTGTGGCGAGAGATGTGCTACAAACGTCGGCCAAAGAAAGGCGTAGCAGGCTGTCGGGAGAACCTGCTCATCGATAGATGTGTCTGTAAAGACGCAGCATTCTATCAGCGTTACCTATCCATGGCCTGGATTGATTACCGGAAAGCTTTTGATTCAACCGCTCATATACTTATCATCTGTCTGTTGGAAAGCTTAAAGGTTCATTCACATATCGCGAGGTGTATAGAGAGATTAATGCCGCTTTGGAAAACCAGATTTACTATCTCATCTGGAAAACATCGTGTGATGACTAACAGTGTCACCTTTCAGAGAGGTGTGTTTCAGGGCGACACCATGAGCCCTCTCCTCTTTTGCCTCACATTATCGCCACTATCTCTCGCACTTCGCCATTTCAAAGGGTACCTCTGCGGCAAGCCTGGAAATCAAAAGCATAAGGTCACTCATGTATTTTACATGGATGATCTTCAGATCTATGCTAAAAATCCAGAGAAACTACATCTAGCTCTAGACATTGTCAAAGAGTACACTCAAGAAAGTGGAATGGAGTTCGGGTTATAAAAGTGCGCCAAGGTCTATTTGAAGAAAGGAAAACTTATTGCAATCCCGGATGACCCTATGCTCATCAACAGAAGCGCTATACGACACCTTGGCGCTGGAGAGACCTATACATACCTGGGCGTGCCACAGAGCTGCATTCAGGATGTGACATCTATAAAGGATACTCTCCGATGCAGATAAAAACGTCTCATTCGAGGGATTGGGTCTTCCGAACTGTCGGCGAGGAACAAATTATCTGCGACGAAGATGCTTTCCGTCCCGATTGTACGCCATTCATTTGAAGTGGTTCCATGGACGAAGGACGAACTCGGATCCCTCGATATCGGGACCCAAAAAGTTATGCACATGAACAAATGCATGCACCTTAAATCTTCTGTTCCGTGACTTTACATCTCACGCCGTCAAAGTGGTCGCGGAATACTAAATCTTGAATGTCTCCACAACAGGATTATTTTGGGTACAGCACATATAGTCGCAAGTGGACAAGACCCTTTTCTTAAAATGGTCAGGAAACACGAATAAGTGGGCAAAGGGGCGTTCCTCTACAAAGCAGCGGAGGAGCCTGCTGAAACACTCGGCCTTAACTTCAATATCAGGGATGAGCAAAGTGCATCAAATCTTATCCATCTCGAGTACTCACTCCTGAAGGCCCGAATTAAGGAAGCACAGGAGAAAAACTTCCGCGAAGAACTCCTCGAGAAAAAGATGCACGGCATCTTCCACAGAAATTTGGAGGATCTGTCTATGTCGCAACCTTTGCTTTGCAACCAATGCTTTCCTTAAATTACCCGGATTGAAGTCGGGCACGGAGGGTCTCATTTTGGCATGTCCAGACGGTGTCATTTCCACTCTAGCATACCGTCGCCACATTTTGAGCCAAGACATTCCCGATGATAGCTGCAGAGCGTGTCATGCACACCCCGAGCATCTAGGACACATACTATCTGGTTGTCCAACCCATGCGGGAACGACCTACATCCAAAGGCACAATGCGGCACTAAGAGTGCTTTGTTACCATCTCTATCACTCTTACGGCATCAGCCCAAATACCGCTTCGCCTAACGCTCCTAGGGAAATAGAGTCAATTGTCGAGAATAAGAAGTGTCGGATATAATGGAACTTCATATTCTCGACAATTGTTTCTGTTGCGCAATCGAGACCTGACATAGTTCTTCTTGACTTCGAGAAACGAACCATATTCGTTATCGAATTTTCGGCACCAGCTGACCTAGCCAAAGAGAATGAAAAGAAAGAGAGGTATAAAGAACTTGTAAGGGAGTTGCGCCGGTTATACCCGGAATATGCCGTTTAGCTTATCGTCTTGATCATCGGCGCTCTTAGAGGTGCCAATGTTTCACTGGTTAAGAGCCTGAAAAGCATCCCTGCGTGTCAAAAAAATGCTAAAACACTTGCGGGAAAAATGCAGAAGGCGGTCGTCCTTGGGTCGCTCCATGTCCTCAGGGTTCACGAGACTTTTGAAGGATCATCGTATTGAATTCGTCGCAGACTGTAAACACCTATCTCACGGTCGTGAGACGTGGTTACAGCTGAAATTTTACCGCGATTTCGCCGGGAGCGGGTGCAATTTTTCAGATTAGCACCTGCTCCCAGCGAAATCCTGCGGTTGTCCTTATGACAAACTTTTAACTATATATCATTGAAAAAAGGTTAAACAACCACCGCAGGGTCCCACTGGGAGCAACTGCCATCTAAAAATGATATCTACTCTCAGTAGAATGGCGATAAATCACACTTATACCCACGTCTCACGACAGGGAGATGAGTGGCATGATGAAATTACGACAGAACGGCAGCTTTCTGCATCCATCTCGCAAGTGCCTTGACATATTTTTGGCACACGGTAATGGCTATAAGGTTACGGACAAGTGATAGTTCCGCACCTTAGAGAGCACCGATCACAGGGTCGTGATACCTCTCTTCCTTTTCGTTCTCCTTGGCAGTGATATTTCAAGCAGCTGGAGTCGAGAATTCGATCACGAATATGGTTCCTTTCTCGAAGTCTTGGAGAACAATGTCAGGCCTCGAGTGTGCAACGGAGACTGCTGTCCGAAAATCTTAGTTCCAGAAAATTTGGCGCTTCTCCTTTTGAACAATTGACTTTATCTCCCTTGGAGCGTTCGGCATGGCAGGGTCGCAGTCAACACCGTAAGAGTGATGGTGATAAAGCACTCTTAGGGTTGCATTATGTCTGTAGATATACGTTGTTCCGCATTGGTGGGACACCCAGATAGTATGTGTTCTAGGTACTCTGCATGTGCATGACACGCTCTGCACCTAACGCTGGGAACTTCTTGACATAAAATGAGCTTACGGTATACTAAGGTGGAAATGACAGCGTCCAGGCATGCGAAAATTAAACCTTCTGTACCTGAATTAAGCCCTGATAATGCACTTTCCTCACTTCTGATGTTAAAATTGAGGCCACGGGTCTCAGCCGCCTGCTCCACGGCTTTGTTAAGGAACGATCATTTGCCAATCATCTCGTGGTTCCTGACAATTTTTAGGAGAGGACCTTTTCCATTTGCAGAAGTCCGCGTCCGCCTTAACGGCATGAGATGTATAATCGCGGAACAGACGAATTGATATGCAAGCTTTTATGCATATGCATGATCTTACGTGTGGTGACATCAAGGGCCGTGAACCACCCTAAACGAGTAGAGTAGAACCAGAATGGCAAGCATGTCAGTCGCAGATGCCTTGTTCAACGCCGACAGATTTGAAGACCAAATCTGCCGAAGAAGATGCTTGCGTCTGCTTTGGAGAGACTCTTTAACTGATGTTATGTCCTGAATACGGTTTTGAGGCTCGCCGAGGTATGTACATTTCTCTTCAGTGTTAAGATGTCTAATAACACTTATATCCAGAAGCTCAGTGTCCTTGGGAACGCCAACAATCTTTCCTTTCTTCAGATGAATTTTGGCACAATTATTCAATCCAAAGCTCATCCCAATTTCTCCTGTGTACTCCTGGAGGATATTTATAGCCGTTTGAAGGTTGCTTTTGACAGAGGCATAGATCTTCAGGTCATCCATACATATATATTTGTTTTAATATGATGTAATTATTTAAACAATTAATTGTTTCTTCTCAACATTCTTAAAAATTGACCCAGAGATATCCAGTTTTTTCTCAAATTGGTACCCTATGCTACTTTTTGTTGAATAATTATATAATTTTGATA
>CAKNWT010274727.1:0-14535 GCA_932066315.1 Andricus coriarius
TTTTTTTAATCCTTGTCTCTTTCTAGTCTTAACTATTTACCACACAGAATAACTACTCCAGAAGACATAATTCTAAGCAATTACCATACTCACTAGAACTTGAAAAAAATATGAAACGTTGCCTTTACTTTCAGTATATGAATTATTGCTCCAGAGCTTTTAGAAATCTGTTTACCGTGTGGCCGCTACAATGCAAGTAAAAAAGCCTTTTATTTCTATGTGCTTGACGTTCTAGACGTTCAAATGAACGAAAATTTTTACTGGTGGATTTGTAAACTAGAAACAGTGCTTAAACATTAATTTATTTATATTGCAACTTACAGATTATAGAAGAAACTTATAATGCATTATTTTAAGTTTTATCTGGGAGAATATTTGTAGATAAAATAAAATTGGGAAACAATATTTGGTTCATTTGAACGTTCAGAACTTCAGTACATGTCATCTACAGGTTTTTTCCCGCTCATTAGAATTAAAAAATTGAAGTCTTTAAAGCTGAAATTTTTTGGTTGAATTAATCAAATCTAAACTGCAAATTAAGGGCATGTGATACTTCAATCGGGTTCAGTTCCCCCGGGTTTTTTGTACAAAACTTAAAATTTTCAAAAACTGAATTCGGAGATGCTATAAAATGGAATAACGGACGTCCCCGAACTCTTTTTTTAAGGGATAATAGCAAAAAATTATATTCTGCTAAATAAAATTTTTCTGTGTATGCACTATTTGGAGGTTAGGATCGATTTTCAAGTCTCTGTCATTCCAATAATGTCGGTATCTGTTGTACCGAGTGGCATAGAGGGCGTCCTAACGAGCATAAATTAAATTACTTATGAAATATATTTTTTGGATTGCCTACAAACAAGCTTAGTTCCGGGACATTAATTACTATGTTTTATTACTTGTCCTAAGTTTTCGACCAAAAATATTGTGCAGTTTGGAAGTAAAGCTGCGGGGAGAATTGTAACACACGTAACCTCAAAATACACACATATTAACCAAATTTAGCAAAATGAATTTTTTTTTAATTATTCCACAAAAGAAGAGTTCGGGGACGTCCGTTAGCAGATTCGCTATCATTCCCCAAATTTTTAAGGCAAAATCTTTATTATTGTAGGAAAAAAGCCGGGGGAACCTAATACTGCTAAAATCGACAATTTTTTAAGTATCACATGCCCTTAAAGCAGTTAAAATGGAACTGTTCTTTTGTCACATTTGAATAATTCTGGAGGCAAGTATTAAAAATTGTACATTTAAATTTGAAACGTTTTAGATTATACAATTAAAAATTAGGAGACTTATAACCTAAGATTTTCAAATACAAGTTTTAAAAACTGAATAGTTTTAAATTTTAGGGCTTAGAAAATAGAACCTTTTCAAGATTAGGTGTTCAAAACTGCACGATTTTAATCTTGAAATTTTTATAAATTGCGACATTCCGCAAGGAAACGTCCCACTTTGTCGTTGTTAGTTTCGCGTTTTTGTGAACAAAGGTTCGAAGTATCGATTTTAGGGTTTCGATGGAAAATCATACTTCGATCTATGCTCTATCTGGTGACATACTTATGTCCCGAAAGTGGCAGAAAATGGGTATATTTTATGTTTTACGAAAAAAATATAACACGTGAGCCTATCGCCCTCGCCAACTCCGAATGCGTTTTCCTCGAAAAGCAATTATTCGAAATTCCAATTTAAAAAATGCCGCAGTCACTCGTTTTCCAACCTAGAGGGTCCACTCTGGGCTTAGAACCTACATTTCCTTACGGAGCGTTACAGTTGAACATTTTAAACTCAAAACTTCCAAAATTCGAATATTTAAGTTGACATAATAAAAATTATAATTTAGTTTAAATAATATTAAGTGACATTTAAAGTAGTTGCAAATATTTTATAAGATAAGATTTTATCAGAATTTCCTCTCAAAACATTATTTTAAAATTAAACGTAAAATATTCCAAATTGGACAATTCAACACTTCGCTTAAAACTTAACACTTTTTAAATTAGAAGATTATGAAATTAAAACGTGTCTCATAGTGGAAGCTTTTAAATTGAATTATTTTTATTTAAATTGCGTAAAATTAATCATTGCCAAATTATGATTTATTCTTTTCAATAATATTCGCTGGGGGATTGTATTGAACATCAAAAATAAATGTTGTAGAAATTGTTGATGTAAGTTGTTGGCTTTAGGGTCAGGTGAATTGAAACCAATTAAGTTGTTTCAAACGTTTTCAGTGAACACTGACGTTAAAATATCTATTTTATATCTATCTATCTATAATATCTATTTTTTTTTTAAACTAGTTCTCGGGTTAAGAAGAACCCGGGTTTCCATCATAGCCACGGACTAAGTCAAGTGACTGATGAGATGATGATGTAATTAGTTTGCAGTTCGTCTTTTACCACTGTTATGCTCACACAGCGGCCGTGAATGTTGGAGGTGACGACAGTCGCCTCTGGATGCTTTCTTAGAGCTACCATGTACCACTATAGGTTTTTAGTAGCTTGCTTCCTGATGGTCCAGAAAGTTTCTTACAATGCGACAGGTGTTTAATAAAACTGTATTCTGAGCTGCTGCCAGTACCCTACTGACTCCTAAATGTTCAAGATGTTCAGTGCATCTTGCGTGCACATTGCCTGTAGCCGAAATCACAATAGGATGAATATATGCATGTTTCACATTCCTCCATATTGTCTTTACTTCATGCCTTAGCTTGCTATACTTGTGGATCTTGGTTGTATAGGCTGCCTGCAAATTTCGTTTAAGTGGACAAGCAATGTCGATGATGTAGACTCTTCAACCTTCTTTTTCTCGCATTATGATGTCCGGTCGATTGGCTCGGATGTAATGATCCGTCTGAATAGTAACATCCCAATATAAGATGTAATCTTCGTTTTCTAAAACGGGCATTGGGATGTATCTATAGAAAGGCATCCATTCTGTTAAGAGTCCTAGGTTTAGGGCAAACTGTTGATGTATAATTCCCGCCATATCATTATGCCTGTGCGTATATTCTCTTTGAGCCATTACGCGACAACCATCAATAATATGCTCGATGGATTCGTTTGTTCTCCACAAAATCGGCACCGGTCAACCACGTCTTGATGTAGCACGTGTTTGCGACAATTTCTGGTGCTGACAACCCTGTCCTGTATCGCAATAACGAATCCTTCCGTTTCTGGATACAGGATGCCCTTTCTCAACTAAATATTGGATGCCTCACTATCGACTTCATTTTGATCTAAAGTGTAGTCAAGATCAGCTTTACAGATGGTGTTGTAAAACATAACATGTCGCTTGCTGTTAAAATAGTCTCGCAACTGTGTAACTTGTGATTCACACAGTTTCCTGACATCTACAATGCTCCTGCCCCCTCTCTATGGCGTGGTAGAACTACCCTTTCAATCGCCGAATTACTGTGGTGCATTCAGTGCTTCGTCATTTCTACGCGGATGATTCTGTTTAATCGTTCAAGGTCGGTGTTCGACCATTTGATGAGCCCAAAGGAGTACGTGAGGACAGGGATGGCATAGGTTGAATGCCCTGATCTTGTTTTAAGTGTTAAGAGAACACTTCAGAACCAATCTGAGTCTTGTAGTGAAGGCAGTCGTTAGGTTTTTCTCAACTATCGTATGCTGAATACCCTTAGATTCGAGAATACCCAGGTATTTATATGACTCCCCCTCAGCCATTGTCTCGATGTCATTCTCAAAGTCGTTCTCTAGCTCTGCGGTCCCTAATTCTTCTCTGGTGAAATGCACTGTTCTGCATTTATCTAGTCCGAACTCGATGTGGATATCATTGGAAAAGTGCTTTGTGACAGCGATCACTTGCTGCAGTTTCTGGTCCGAACTTGCGTATATCTTCAGGTCATCCATGTATAGAAGATGTGTCACCTGATGACCAGCCTCGTTATCATATACTCGAAACCCATGAGACATGCTATTTAGTGTTCTGCTCCATGGGTTCAACGCTAAACAGAACCATAATGCACTGAAGGAGTCTCCTTGGAATATACCCGTCGTAATGCGTATTGATTTAGTTATCCTTGATTGTCCATGATCAAAATAATTGATTCTTGTAAAACAAAGCATCATCGCACGACTTAGGAAGTCAATGATGCGTGGGAAAATTTGGTATATTTTCAAGACTTCAAGCAAATATTCATGTGGTACGGAAGGAAACGCTTGCTTGTAGTCAATGTATGCCATGTGCAAGTTTCTTTGATGTTTACGAGCTTGCGTCATGGCAACGGCGTCTATAGTGACTAGATCTTTACTGCCTTGCGAGTTCTTACAACATCATTTTTGTTCTTCTGTAAGGATATCATTCTGGTCTCAGTGAGAATATACCTTATCTGCTATGATAGCTGTAAGACATTTATATATTGTTGGGAGACAGACTATCGGTCGAAAATCAGAATGATTTTTAGCATCTGGTTGTTCGATGATCTTCTGAAAACAGCGTGCCAACGCAGGATGCACACTAGTCAGGTACTTGTACCAGAAGTTGTGCATCATATCCGGACCTGGAGCTTTCCAGTTGCTTGTTCTTTTCAAAACCGTTGAAACATCTAAAGCTGTGATGTTAGTCAGCTCCATTTCAGGGTTATTGCTAGCTCTTGACTTCTGTAGTTGGAACCACGCTTTAAATTAATTAACCACGCTTTAATTTAAACACAGTTTAAATTGCTTCTGTTCGTTTTCCCCCAAACACACGACCAATACTTAGTCATCTCTTCCAATTGAGGAACGTTGGTGTCTTTCTGGTTGTTTTGTTTTACACTTAGCTCACGGTAGAACCTTCTTTTATCTGCCTGAAAGGTTCGATTTTGTTTCCTTCTTGCACCACTTTTCTTGTACCGAAGCAATCTAGCAGTAAGAACATTAAGTCTTGGCCTTTGGGCGTCTATAATGTCATCCAATATTGCTGGTGTTAATGTCTCGATGTAACGAGGGTGGATGATTTTAGTAATATGGTGTATCAGCTTTCTGGTTCTATTTCCTTTTTTATATTGAGTAAGTCGACCCAATTTGCACCTTACTTTGTTGACATCCATATCCAACCTAATCTTCCATGGTGGATCTCGCTCCCTTCCGGGAGCAAAGAGTGCATTTGTAGGCCTAGTTCTGCGGCCCAACGTTCTAACGGTTGCCACAGCTGCACAGTACACAAGAGTTTGCACCTCTAACGCAGTTTGTGTTGCGTTCAAATGCATAGGTAAGACCTTGCCATTCAGGTGTACTATTAGTGCACGCAAATCATTTGTGATGTTCATCTTAGGCAGATAATGCCTTTGTGTTGGTTCTACACGTCTGAACTCTTGTAAAGCATAACCGAAATCCCTTTCAATCTATTATTATTATTATTATGAGAGAAGTTTTAGGCTCCGGAAGCTATGATCATGGTTACTTAAAGCAGCCAATCCCGACGCAACTGGAACGTTTACGTCATCCACTTCTGCTCTTTCTGTCCTAGAAGGTAAGCAAGAGCGGAAAATTTACGCGAGAGAACATCGTTCAACACTGTTCCTTGGAATCAGGTCTCTAGCCGCGGATGACCTTACGCGGCAGACGGGACAGTTAGAGATGAAGGTTTCACCTCTTATTACCATTGTGTGCTGAAACGTTTGAAACAACTAAATTGGTTTCAATTCACCTCACCCCAAAGCCAAGAACTTACATCAACAATTTCTAAAAAATATATATACAGGGTATCCCAGGCTGAAGTGTCCGTACTTATATAGCTATATTACCATTAAAAAAATAAATAGAAAATTCCTTTTCCAAAAATTAGTTTAAGTTTTAGTTTTTGAGTTATTAAATGATTAAGCTGGACCAATCAGGAGCACGGTATAAACAGTCGTGCGTACGTGAGCGTAAGTCCAGCGCAGTGTTGTTGAGCGAGAGGAGAACAGCAGTTACTACACTTCGTTGGACTCCCGTTCACGTACGCACGGCTGTTTATACCGCGCTTCTGATTGGTCCAGCTTAAACATTTAATAACTCAAAAACTAAAACTTCAACTGATTTTTGGAAAAAAAATTTTAGATTTATTTTTTTAATTTTTATACAGCCAGATAAGTCCGGACACTTGAGTCTGTAAGGTTCAAAGTAAAAAATTTAGTACTCGCGAATTGTAATGAATTCCAATCATTAAACAAATCATTCAACTATTGGGGCTTCCAATGTATAATAGTGCAATTTTAAACAATTTCAAACCAAACAGTTTTGAACGTTTCAATTCGGAAAGCGTTTAATTTTTGGAACACATTTAGAATGATTAATTTTTAAAGTTTTCCAGAGATCATTACTACTCTATTTTAGATATTACAGTTTAATTTAAAAAAGCTTTAATTAATTGAGGTTTACAGTTAAATGGGTTTAAATGGTTTATTATCAAAATTGTTGAACTTTAAACAGATTTAATTTTTAATGTTTCAAGTTTTAAAAACGTTGTTTTAAATTTTAAATTAAGAAATTACAAAATAATTGCATGTGATATCAAGTTAGTGACATTAATGATATTTGAAGTAACGGGAAAAGTTTTTCTTCTGAAAATTATTTAAATTTCCTAAAAATCAAATTACAATTTAAAAATTGAATTTTCTTTCCCATTCTCGCAGTCACGATGCTCAGCAGATCCTCAGAAAAATAAACAGTTGCCATTATTTTCATTATATGAATTATCGTTTGAGAGATTTTATCAATTTTCTTATAGACCCAATTTTCTTTATCAGACAAGGAAAACGTTTCACATAAAAAAGTTAAATTTCTATACACGACTAATATTTGTCAACTAAATATTCAATCGGTAATATCCGAGCAACGAGAGAATACGATGCAAATATATAGAAAAGTGAAGAAACGACAATCTTGTCTAAAGATATCTAAGTTCTAAAAACAATCTAATTTTTTTATCAAAGCTGTTACTTTCTCATTATATGCGTAGAGAAAGAAAACATTTTCCCTCAGACTAAATCTTTTCTTTAGATTCACACTAATTCTGAAATGTAGTGCATGTTCTACTCTGCCGTACGTTTGAAGAAAAGTTCTATCTAAGGTAGACCGGGATAGCGTCGACCGGTTAACATTCATTGCTCTATATAGAGTCAATAAGACATGGAATTGATGTATTTTTTCCTATACGTGTTCCGCATTTATTGTATAACACATTTCCATGTGTATTGACTATTTTAATAAAACAATGATTTCATAATTTAATTATTTCCTACAAGCAATGCAAAATTTGGTAGTTTGGTTCCTGGAAATATTATGCATGGGAAAAATAACCTTTGAACGTATGTAGTCTTATTCGCTGAAATAAGAATTTCTACTTTACCGACCGTTACAAAATAGAATGATTCCTTGTGTTTACACGCGCTTTGTTTTGACGTTAGAGTTTGATTGTATTAAAAACTATTTTCTAAATTTAATATTTTTTACAGTTGAATGAGGTTAAATTTTCATAATGACGTGCTGGAATGATGTTTTATATATCAGATTATCAAATTTGCATGCTATACATATTTAAAATAATGTTGCAAACGTTATATTCTGACCAGCATATTCTTCCATTATTTTGATGTCAAAACTGTTATCTACACAATTTTTCTTTTATTACTTAAATTTTCAAGATTTGTGTTCATAGCACCATTTTTCTAATGAAATAGACATAGTCAATGCAAAGAAGAATTAAAATAGTTAAGTAGTAACGATGTTATTTACAATAAGATCTGCTTTTGACCGATCGCGAAAGTGCGTACTTTTGATTTAACAGATTTTTTTTCTCAGTGTTTCATTTCAAAGTGTTGTTAATTTGGTTGTGGAATGAATTTTTCGGGATTCACTTGAATACACTTCGAGTCAAATAGATTTGTTTTAGATTAAAATCAATTAAAATGCTTACAATTGTACTTGACGACAGGAATTAAATTGACTTGCCCTCACTTGATGTCCGCTTCAACAGAATTATAATTTATTCATTCATTGACAGAAATCATCATAAGATTAAACAGGATTGAAGTGAGACACAACTAGTTGTGGTTCATATCAATTAAAAAGTTAATGGCAGAAAACGACATTCATTTGGATTAAAAACGTTGTGGATTTGACCATATTTGAAATAATTTTATTCTATTTCAATGCACTTCTTACCAGTGAGGTCCCAGTAATCGGCACGGTTCCAGTAATCGTGAGTTTTTATTTGTAAACGCCACAAGTATTTCTGAGATAAAAACACAATAACATGGATCATGAAGCGCGGAAAATAGCTAAAGATTTATATTAAGAAAGGAGTTTCTTTACTCAAGCTTCTAGTGTGTAAAGAAATCACTTGATCGGGACGAAAATCATTTTCTCGTAATAAGAGATCATTTCTGTTTGATGAAACGAAGTAAAATCTTTACCTAGCATCTTCTCGTTCGAGAAATGTCGGTCGCAGACTAGGACGCCTCTGTCAAAATTTTATTTCAATATATCTTTACAAATATGAATTCTGTTACTTTAAAAAATTAGTGTAAGTAGGCGCCGAGCGCCTGAAAAAAGGGTTTCGTAGCTTATTAAGATTTTAATTAAGTCTTAATAGAATTTATATATATATAATCTTCCCTTAAAAAAAAGGTTAGTTAAGTCTTTCTAACCTCCCCTTTCCATACTTTCCCTCCGCCAAACCCCCTACATTTCCCTTCCAACACTTCCCTCATTGGAAAAAAGTACGACGGACGGATGGACGATTTTCTGTCCGGAGCTACGAAACCCTAAAAAGGCGTGAAATGAAATCGGAGAAGTAATGCGTTACCGTGAGCAGTAATTGTGAGACAATTTAGTGCTCAGAAGTAGAAAAAAGTGATGTAAAATATTGGCATGACTACTTCTTGAATTGTCAACTACACATATTTTGTTTATTACCATTTTGAAGTGAAATTAATACATATTGAGTAGTTTTCCTTATCTTCGATTAAAGTATACTGCATTATTGTATGAATACAAATGTGCAATATATATGTAACACATGATTTTCTCATTCACTGCAGTTTATCAAATTTCGCAATTGTGTAATGATGCTGTGCTTAGCCATTATGATGAAAAAATTGATGTACATGACTTCTAATACAACTCAATAGTATCAATATAAAACTAATAATACATATTTTATTCCACTAAAATATAGTAATACAAATTTATATCGGTCATTCATCTGAGTTGCGAATCGCTAAAACTAATTTCAAGAAAACGCAACATTTTTCACAAAGATTGGGACAATCACTCACGATTACTGGTACATGGCAAATTTGGAAATCACGAATACTGGACATCGGCACTTTTTGACTTTTAATTGAATACGAATAAAAAGTGAAACTAAATACGATGTGAAAATAATTTTTATCATATTCTAGGATGTTTAATGCTTTAATTAGTGCCAATAATTTTCCAAATAATCCTTCCCGAATAATTTTCTAAATATTTGAAGTCAAAGAAGTCTCTTACGGTCACGATTACTGGGAAGTTTACCTCACAGATTTTAGAATGAAATAAAAAAAATAGAGACTTCATAAAAATTCGTTTCCTTATAGTCAAAATGGTTATCTACTTCTATTCTTGTAATTTGAAACTCCTGTGCATGTAAAATTATGTTTAAGAATCTTTTTTCATTGTCTTGACATCTACAATTTTAAGTCTAGTCTTATCATAAACGTGTTCTGTCTACTTGATTTCTCTCTTTCCCACACACTTTCTTCGTTCATCCTCTTCTCTCTACCGTATTTATCAAAATATTTTCCAATTTTCACTTAATGTTAAAAATAAAATATCAAATGCTTATTGCACTTCATAAAGGCATATGTCTTAAATGAAGACCTGAATTTATAGAGAACGTTCTATATAGGTATGAACCATCTCACCCTAAACTAGCACCTTTCTATTTTTTTTTCTTTAAACCTTTGGAACTTATAACCCTTAGGTGGCACACATATCTGGACGTAACACAGCTGGCACACTGGGGTCAAATTGACCACAGGCATAAAATGCTTGCTGCAAAGGGCGAATCGTTTATTTTGACACGCGAAAATTCTAAAATATTCTCTGATACTCCGTTCAAAAGTTGCTGAGGGTTATTTTGTTTAAATTTAATATTTACTATGAAAAAAAATGTTGAAGATGAGCACAACAAATTTTGAAACTTGAACATTCGAATTTTGAAAAAATAAGCAACATTTTGAAGTTATAAATGGTCTTACATTGAGGTAAATTCGGTTTAGGGTCAATCTGGCCCAGTGTGCCAGCTAAGTTTTGAAGGAAGAATAAAATATTATTAAGAAAAAAGTAATCACATAAAACGAAACTTATTGAAGTCTAATTTAAATCATTGTCAAAGATAAAGAAATAAACTTTTAAATTTAAGGTTTTGGAATTGACGTTTTTCAATTTTATCTAAAACAGTGCATTCTTAAAGCCACTCACATTTAAATATGATTCATTTTTAAGTGATAAAATTTCTAATTCATCAATGAAAGATTGTACAATCTTGAAAGTATTCTATTTTTAGTGATCTTATGTTTAATATTTTTTAATTTCATTCAATTTTTAAAAATTCATTATATTTTCCTGGTTCTGTAGTATCTACCCTGCTATTAAATGAGCATAATACCTTCGCTTTAGGTTTATTCAACTAAGAAACCTAATAATTGAATAACTTTTAACGGATAACAATTTTTTTCAAACTTTTTTACACGATTGCCGATCTCGAACGACAATAAAAGTTCAAGATAGCAAATATAACATACTGCACTTAACCTTCCCAATCATGTTGTACTTTCGCAAAAAATTGCAAGAACGAAGAAGCGCAGCTTACAGTTTTAGTTGCAAAATCATACGCTGATGGATTCTGAAAGTCCACATTACTTATGTCTGCGCTTTTGCTTGGCTCACACTTTTTCTATTTCATTAAAACGCGTCACGCTCTTGATTATTGGCCCTACGGAGATAAAGAGCAATCTGTTCACTTTTTGTAGTTTAGAAACTTGTGCTTGTTGCAACAGACGAGAGATTCCGGCTCGGCGCTTCTCTTCTTGACTTATGTGATTATGCTGCGTCACTGCAAAATAACACGAGGCCGAGATCAGTTCACCCACACCAGCCCTGTCTTATTGACTGTCGATAGTGTTGTGTTCGTTTGTTACTTCACTCTATTTTATTTATTTTTTTGCCTTTCTCCTTATTTTGTTAAGTGGAATGATCTACTAAGGTAACTACATAAGGTGACGGAGAGAGCAAATTGTAACAAAAATAGTGAATTACATTTACATGAGTGCTAGACTGTGAGAACTGTGCTTGAGACAAGTGTTTTTTCTTAAGCTTCCACTTAAGAATACATATCAATTAATGAGTTTGTGAACGGAAAGTTAGAAGTTGACTGTTTATGATTTCTATATGTGCGGACAAGAAATACAAAATATATCCAGGGGGTACTTTCAGGCTATATATGGAAATATATTTTTGTTAATTTTATTTTTTTATGTAACGCAGGCATGATGTACGCGTATTATCAGCGTATTTTTAGTTCTGATAGATGTCGCTTACACAACAGGAGGAGGGACAGCGAATGCGCATGTTTGGAGTGGGACGGAGTACGATTAGAATCATAATTTTTCTCCGCGCATGCGTATTCGATGTCACCAGTGTACAATTATGGACGCGTCTACCTAACCTTAAATGTCAGACGTGATAAGCTTTTTGCCTCCTAGGTACAAAATATACAGGGTGCATCCCGAAAGTCATGAAATATATATATTTTTAAATGTATTAACAATATCGGTACAAAGTGTTGATAATCTTTAAAGTACTCTCCATGAGCATCTACACATTTTTTCCATCGATTCTCCCATGACCGGTACGCTCGCTCGAAGGCCTCGGCGGAAACCTCGTTTAAAGCTGTTGCCACGGCCGCTTGGATAGCATCAATGCTGTAAATACGGCATCCATTGAGTGCTTCGTCGGGAACTGACGGACGCGCAGATACAATAGTCCAGACGCCAACCCCATTTCCGTCGGATCGGCGAAGTCCATTCGATTTTTTTTATCCTTATGTAAAATGATCTCCAGAATCCAAAACTGTGTAGCAGAACTCTGGCAAATGTGCCGTTCTCGAGATGTTCGTAAATAATTATTTTTTTATAAACCTTACATTAAGCATTTAAAATTTGAAATTTGTGAATATTTTTTTTCTTCTCTTGTTAGATAAGCTCATGAGAAACAATAGTTGTTCAGGCATTTTTTTGCTCTGATGAATATATATTGCACAAATTCAATTAACGTGTAAAATAAGTGACAAGAAATACTTTTATCAATAACTAAAAAAATATTTGATAAATGACAAAAAAGTAACACTATTTTGAAAGAACCAAATGAAATACACATTTTTCTAATTAACACTGTTCCTCTAAAGTCATTTTTCATTGAGCGAATCACTATGAGAGAAAAATTTTCGCAAGGAACTATACTTACCTACTTGATAAATGAAAGTATACCTAAAATGATCATTAAATGTTTTAAATTTATGCGAATTAGGTTGATTGTTTAATTTCCTCACTTTGAATTGATGTAACTCTTTCTAAACAAGACATAAAGGTGTCAAAATTGGTATACTTATTCTTTGAAGTTGTACTAAAAAGATAATATGGGCAGAAATTTCAAAATTTTAATACATAAACCTATACGATTAATTAAATTTTGAGCGTCCATCTCTGCTTCTGCGTTTGATAGAAAGACGGGGAAAAATTTCAGAAATTACTGAGAATACAGTCATACCAATTAATTTATTGTTATTTTATTCGTTGAAGAGTTATTAAAATCTATTTTTTTTAGGAGAATGACAATAGGCCTATTAGTGATGCAGTAAATTTGGCAGCGCGCGCATGGCAGGCACGCCGCAGACCCAAAGGTGTAGACACTGTGCAAGGGTTATGAGTATACAGCTTCAGTCAACCCTCACCTTTCACTGTATCTACGCTCTTGAGTATCAGTTTCAGGTCTATTGCCGTCCCTTTCAAAAAAATAGATTGTAATAACTCTTGAACGAATCTTTCTATTACACGCAGAAGCAGAGATAGTCGCACAAAATTTAAACAATTGTACAGTTCCACATATTTAAATTTCGCAATTTTGGGCCACATTATTTTAGTAAAACTTCAAAGAATAAGTACACCAATTTTGGCACCTTTATTATTTTTTCCAAAAGAGTTACATCAATTCAAAGTAAGCAAAATAAACAATCAACCCAATGTGCCTAAATTGAAACAATTTAATGATCATTTCAGATGTACTTTTATTTATGAAGCAGGTAAGTATAGTTCCTTGCGGAAATTTTTTCTCTAACACTAATTCACTCAATGAAAAATGACTAAATAGTGTAAGTTTTTTGTCATTCATCAAATACTTTTTTGGTTATTGATCAAAGTATTTGTTGTCACTTATTTTACACGTTAATTGACTTTGTGCAATAAATATTCATCAGGGCGAAAAAATGCCTGAACAACTATTGTTTCTCATGAGCTTATCTAACAAGAGAAGAAAAAAAATATTCACGAATTTCAAATTTTAAATGTTTAATGTAAGGTTTATAAGAAAATAATTAATTGCAAATATCTCGAGAACGGCACATTTTCCAGAGTTCTGCTACACAGTTTCGGATTCTAGAGATCATTTTACATAAGAAATACAAAAAATCTAATGGATCTCGCCGATCCGACGGAAATGGGGTTGGTGTCTGGACTACGAGTGGCTGGGCGTATTGTGATGCAGCAGCCAGGTAGCGGCGATGTCTTTTCGCACACGGATGATCAGAGTTCAGAGTGTCAGCTAACAACCGAACATTCATTCGATAGTCAGAATTAAAAAAATCACGCACATGAGTCACATTTTCATCAGTTTGACTTGTTGATTGCCGTGCAAGGGGTCATCCTCCACCCCTTCCTGGCCCTCCTTAAACATCTTGACCCACCTTGTAACTTGCAAATACGATAAAGCAGACTCTCCATAGGCTTAATTAAGCAATTCGTGAGTTTCGGCAGCTTTTTTGTCAAGTTTTATGTAGAATTTTATCGTCCAACGTTGTTCCAAAGTATCCGCCATCGCGCGTCGTGACGTGGCACAGTGGGGTGAAATCGGAAAACGAGGTTCAAAATAACATTTAGAACGCAATTATACACAGATTTTAGATTTTTTGTTTGAAAAATTCAGGACTAAATTTTTCAGAAAATAAAGAGAATATTTTTAATTTTTATGTTAATGCAAGTAGCGAAAAAATGTCGATTTTTTAAATTTAATTTTTAATCTTCTAAAACCAAATTTTTCTTATACTTCTCCCTTGCATTAGTTTCACAGGGGTATAAAAAAAATGATCAAATTGCAAAGTCAATTGTTATAAACAACTTGTATCAACAAATATTCGACATCAGGGGTTATTCGTCTTCAAAGTATATTTCTGCTCTGAAATCGTTTGATTTCATCGCTAAGAATATACGCGGCCATTAAAATT
>CAKNWT010274728.1:0-20539 GCA_932066315.1 Andricus coriarius
GGTGGAAATTTTGAAAAAAAAATTCGAAGAAAATAAAACAATTTTACCTAAGAACAATTTTTACTTTAAAAGATAGAAAAATCAACACAATACGATTATTATACTTAACAGTGAAAAATAAAGAATAAATAATTACCATACTAACCCTTAGTCTGATATTTTATTATACTGGCATAATTGATAATAAACATAATAATAAGAAATAATTGTTTAGATACACAATATATAATAAAGGAAAATAATATGTAAGTAAAAGAATCGGGGTGCTTTTTTATCGTGAGTGGTTTAAAATGTTTCCCAGCATGTGAAGGCTTTTTCAGCAATACAACAGAAAGAAAATCTACTGCGCATGTGTGGGACACAGGCGTTAAGAATTTTATCCTCAAACAGGGATGGATTAAATATAGTAATTAAGTCTTATAAAATAATTGATTAAAATCCGCGAAAAAGTGGGAACATTTTTTTTGACCTCCCTAGTGTACCTGCAGAACAGAAAGAGTTCACTTTGTCTGCTGTTGCTAAGAGTCAATTTTTGACCAAATGCAGGCAGAGTATAACCTATTGTTTAATGTTAGGTCATGTGTAAAAAATTTTATTAAATTTTCCAATTATGTAATTTTATCCATATCTCAATATAAATATTATTTTAATTGAAGTCGAAATAATTTTTGATTTTAAGCTGAATTTATTATTAAATTTATTAATTTTACTATTTGAGTACTTTTATTTAGTATTATAATAGAAAAAAATATTGTGCCATTCAAATTGACGCGCCGTTCAAAGTAATGGAGTGATGGTGAGGGGAGCCAGGAATCTGGCTGGTCAGATCCATTCGTGTAGCTTGTGATCACGAAGGAATAGTAAGGAGTGGTATCACCCTATGTGTTTGGTGAGCAGAGGTGGGACGAGCGACGTCCAAGAATTCGTTAATGTTTGCCACGGCTGAAAATTTCGTGTCCGTGCCGCGCACATGCGTAGAGCTGTTTTCGCAGTCACGTGTTTTACCCACTCCCCTGTGTTATATTTTGACATCTCGATGCATACGTAGGTTATGTTCGTTTGTGTTTTTATTTTGTTGGGTGTATATCACGTTCCTGAATTAAAAACGAGAAGGAAAATGGCATCTAAATTATGAAAAGGATCTAGAAAGTGTAAGTACTACAATAAAATTATTATAATGATTTATGGATTACGTCAGTAAGGAATAAAGTTAATTTCAGTGAAGAAATTTTCAAAATACAAGTTCAAAACTTTCGACGCGTGTTGACATCGTTGAAATGGCAACCGCCAGTGCGCATGTGCGTGATTTCGACACGAAGTTTTCAGCCGTGGCAAGCATTAAGGAATTCTTGGACGTTGTTCGTCCCACTCCCCTGTTACAGGGATACCACTCCTTACTATTCCTTCGTGCTTGTGGTAAACACTAAAGTCACGCATTGACGTTACAGCGCATGCTCTGCGAGTTAAACGTTTCCGTTTTCCGTGACTTGTAGCTTGTGGTAAACCATACACTCACGTGGTGACGTTACTGCGCATGCTCTGCGAGTTTAACGTATCGTTTTCCGCTATCCTACGTTCATTAGCGTATCATTTAATACAACATGGCGACTATCACGATCTGGACCAATGGAGGTTACCTGTTTTTTATATTAGGAAAACAGAAACTACGTATCTTATCAAAAAATGATTTAAAAAAAATTTGTAGCTCCTTTTTGGGGTAAAAATTTCTGTTAATTCATTTTTTTCTGTACCTTGCAGAGTTTGACCGCAAATGAAATTTTTGATTGTTGATTATTTTTTGTGCGATCGAAATTTGAATTTTTGATTTTTCAAGAAAATTCAAAAGGTTGTTTCCATAGTCTCTTAAAAGTTATCCGGTATACAAACGACGAAATAGACGACAACGACGACAGACAGACAGCATCGCAAAACAATTTTTTCTGACTCATGGTGCCTCAAAACGTCGACATTTGATGGAATAGACGAAAGTCATTTTTCACTTAAAATCAATACCTTTTCATTATGACGAAAATGTAATAATTCATTATTTTTTGTGCGAAAAAAATTAGAATTTTCGATTTTTTAAGAAAACTCAAAAAGTCGATTTTCAAATCTTGTAGGGCTATCAAAAAGTAACACTTTTCTTATCTAGACTTTTTTTCATATCATGCTTTATTTGGCTTCAAATGTTAATTTTCGTTTTTTTGTGGGGATTTTTAAAATGCTATAACTCTGACAATTTTCTTTCATCGAAAAAAGTCGCAAGGATAAATTGTTTCAATTTTTGAGTACTATGAACAGTCGTCCACGGAATTTTTGAATTTTGAAAACAATGGTCTAAAAAAATTTTTAAATGATCTAATTTTTTGAATTTCTATCCAAAATATCTGGTTAACGAAGTCGATCTTTCTTTTTGGTCCCTGAAACTGTGTGACAAAGCACAATCCAATCCAAATAGTCTTTCAAAAGTTATCCGGTATACAGAAGACGACAACGACGACAACGACGACGACAGACAGACACCGACGTAAAAAACATTTTTTTTTACTGGGTTGCATCAAAACCTCGACATTTGATGGAATCCACGAAAGTAATTTTTCACATAAAATCTATACCTTCTCATTAGGATGAGAATGTAAAAACACAATAAATGAAATAAATAAAAAAAATGCAAATATTTACATTAGAGCAAAAAACGATTTATCTGGTAACCAAAGTATAAATAATACTATTCACATTTAAAGCCAGAGTCTGGCGCCAGAACAGCAGGCCAAAGCGGAACCAGCCGGACGTCAGGCTGCAAACAGATTCTTCTTTTTCTGACGCCCAGCTGGAGGCAGTCTGCAGTTATCTTGCTACTAGGGTATTTGAGTTCCATATTTGTTACTTATCTGAGTTCCATAGTTGTTACATAATGGTGACATATCCTTGTGAAACTAGTATGGAATTGTTACGGAACGATCGCAGAACAGATTTCCCTCGTAAACCTGTTACATATGTGTTACGGCACTATTACAGAACAATGTTACTCTGTAACCTTTTTTCTAAATTGTTCTAAAAATATTTTTTGACATATAACGCTGTTCCAGAATTGTTACAGAACGACCACAGAATAAACTTACATCGTGACACTGTTATGTATGTGTTACGGTACTATTACAGAGAAATTTTCCTCTATAACCCTGTTCCTAAATTGTGCTAATAATCCTTTTTGAAATATAACGCTGTTCCGGAATTGCTACAGAACGATTACAAAACAAATTTACATTGTAACGCTGTTACATATGTGTTACGTCAGTATTACAAAACAATGCTCCTTTTTAACACTGTTTCTAAATTGTTCTAAAAATACTTTTAGAAACATAAAGCTATTCCAGAATTGTTACAGAACAAATTGACATCGTAATACTCTTACATATGTGTTACGGCATTATTACAGAACAATGTTCATCTCTAACCTTGTTCCTAAATGGTTCTAAAAATACTTTTTGACATATAACGCGGTTCCAGAATTGTTACAGAACTATTACAGAACAAATTTACATTGTAACACTGTTTCATATGTGTTACGTCACTATTACAGAACAATTTTACTCTGTAACCCTGTTTCTAAATTGTTCTAAAAATACTTTTTCACATATAACGCTGTTCCAGAATTGTTACAGATCTCTCACAGAACATGGTTCTGTAACAGCGTTATAGACATGCTACATCCATTTAGGGACGACATTACTCGGACCATGTTTTAGGTATGTTCTTAACCTGTTACAGAACCTGTTCTTTTCTGTTCTAAAACTGTTACATCACAGTTATATAACAGTGTGCGCTGGGATCCTAGATAAGAAGCTGTTATGGAACGAGCACCTGGAAAACAAATGCAAAAAGCTAGAAGTAACTCTATGACTCTGTAGGAGAGCCGTAGGAAAAAGTCCACTGTGAAGTCGCGACTGGAAAGAATCAGGAGACTGCTTCTACACAAGTGCCTCGAAATTGACATCCACAATGGCATTAAGGGCACTAACAGGGTTGACACCCCTCCATCCCATTATCAAGACCGGGGCTGCGAAGGCGGCCTGAAGATTAAATATGGTAAAAGACGGAAGGATCTCGACGGCAGTGCTGATTTCGAACAAGATCGCGAGTAGGGTGTCCCTGAGCATGCTCAAAGACAAAACACCCACTCGCTGTCTCTTCAACAAAAAGTATCCTGGTAGTCTATCCACGAAGGAGGATTGGGTTAGCGGCGAAGCACAAATGCCCACTATGGGGACGACTGGTTTACAGATGGCTCCAGAAACAAGGAGAAGGTAGGAGTTGGTGTATATCGTAGAAGGATTGGAATGGGCTTCACAATTCCGATGGGGTCCTACGCCACGGTCCCGCAATCTGAGATTAAGGCCATGCTCCAGTTTTGTATTTTCGTAAATTTATGACATCATTTTCTTTTGAGCTATATAAATAAATTAATCTTCAACTCAAATTAAGCTATCTTTGACTTCACGACTGAGAGTTACTGAATAGGCCATTTCTATGGTAAATAGTTGTTAACCAAAGAGCAACAAATTCTGACTTGTGAGGTAAATGATGAAAGTCTTCATAAAACAGAGGTGAAGTAGCGTGAAGTTTCATCAAAAATGCCGCAGGGATACCACTTGTGCAAGAAATTTGGATAGAAACACTGATTCCGGTATTTTCTGCGTGTGCCCCTGAAAGGTGGGCAATCCGCTTCCACAACCCATCGCCATGGTCGACATATGCCTTCAACTACCAAATGTCAAGTGGGGGACCAATCCCGGCCCATAGAATTCACCGAAACGGAAGATTTGTTAAGTTTTTGTGATCCACTTGTTAAATGTAAACTGGGGGTATATACTACAAATGTGCTAAGTCCGAATGCTCTAGAATAAAATGCAAGGTAGGTTTGACTAACCGCGGTACTACCTGGTCGAGAAAATAGCCGAAGGGGACTAACTCTTCGATTATTTACTTATCTTATTTACAGGCAGACTAGAGTCTACTCTAGGACCTGGTTGACAAAATAAGACGTTGTAATATCCGCTCTTTTATTAATATGAAAATGAAAATGTTAAGAGAAATATTCTGGAAAATAAAAGGTTAGTGACAGCTCAGCTCTCCTCTTAATCCTTATATTGAATTCTGTGTTCTTATTCAATAAAGAGACATTATCTCTTTTTATGGGCCGTCATAAACTGATAAATTTGTGGTGAATTAGAAAATAGAGTAAATTTAATCTGCGTAATCAGCTTATGCTAAACTGCATTTAAAGTAATAAATAACAGACTAGAAGAGCGGAGTCTACTCCTCATGCTTGTCCAGGTAGTGATTCCTGGCTTCTAAGTCAAAGTGTCAAACTTATGCTTGATAAAGCTATATTCTCACGAGGCAATATTTCTAAAAATATTTGATAAAATTTACTTCTTAATGATGATCTTATCTTTAGATGTGTAAGCCCTCGACATGGGAGGGCTTACACGTGTTTCCTCACTCAAGTGAGCAGTCGTAAATAATTCTATTGTTAGTCAGGGATTTAGGATATTGTATTATATTCGAGCTAGAGTAGGTTCTTATTGAATAAATGTATTATTTTGAGAACGCAATCAAACTTAATTCTCACACTCGTGCGATTCCCGTTTCTTATCTTTTTTATATTTTATCAAATTGACTTGAATGATAAGATAATATTACCAGATATAGCTAACCTCATACAGTTGAGGGTTACAATATAAAAAAATGTTAGGGTGTTATTAATTTAAAAAAGTCAATTAAAAAAAATAATATTGGAGATAAAACTTTTTTAATTCACACACCACTTCACCTCTACCACTTATGAATGACGTAAAACCAACTTTTTTGTTATTCGAAAGGTAGCCACTAGAATAGAAAAAAAAATTTAAATTATTTCCTGGTTAAAAAAAATTTACATCAGTCAGTAAGATTCAAATTTTAAGCTTCTAAAGCTGAACCTTTATTTATTTAAACCATTTAAGAATAAATGGCAATTTAAAGCATTACAAGTGGAAGTATTCTGAACACTATAAGAATTTCAAATATAAAGTTAAAACATTTAAAACAGAAGAATTTTAAGTTAAAATATTCAACTATGTACATAGGAATTACAAGCCTAAACAAAGCACTCAAAATTGTGCAAAATGGATTCAAAAGCCTGCAATTTTATTTGATTTAAAAATGAGCCATGTGAAATGTGAAATTTAAGTATGAAAATTGTACACTTTTAATCTTATTGCGATTAGACTTGGATAATCAAAAATTCAGAGACTTCAAAAGTAACGTTTTAAAATTCAAGCTTCTAAACTGCTTAATGTTGAACTTAATAATTTCCTAATTCTAGAATTTCAAACTGAATGTTTTAAAATATTTAAAAAATGTTAATAAAATTCGTGTAAATTTAAATTACACAACAATAAGATTTTCATGTAATATTAAGTAACATTCCATATCATTATATGTGGGCGTCCATGTGAAATCGGCCCTTATGGCCTATATGGAGTTACGTATAGCGATACATAGTTGGATAAATTCTGGGCATTTTAGGTCTAAAACGAACCCTCTAAGTTAAAAAGCGAGTGAATGGAACATTTATTTGTTGTATTTTATTACTCTCCCTTTTACGGGTTTGAGGGCTCCGTTCTCTTTACATCTTTTACAATTTCACTTAACCACTATGCCTTATGCTCATTTATCTACAAGTTCTTAAATATGATCTTACTACGTATTCTCTATAGCAAGTGCGCGAGACCTTCCAGGGCTTCCGTTTCCTCTTGCCATTACTACAACACGTGCTCCTACGATTTCCTTTAATGCCAACATATCCTACACATTTTCATTTCTTTACTCGTCCAATATTTAAACTCATTTATGCCTTCTCCCATTCTGACACGTATCATCCTGGACCACCTGCACTCCTTTTTTAATTTCCCTAGATATTCTGGGACCCCTTCCAACTTGACGAATCTGTATCATTTATTATATTTTGACTGCATAAACTTTTCGCACCTCTCCTCTTCCTGCTTCTTACTCATTTCACCCTCTACTACATGCCACTCCTTCCCCTCGTCACACATTCTCTATTACCTTCTAACTTGCCATCTCTCCTCCTCCCATCTTGAATGTCCCGTGTTACCTCTCCTCTCTCTATTTAGTATTTCTTGCAGGCATACTTGTGCAACTTTGCTACCCTTACCACCCTTAAGTTTCTCTTCGAAATTCCAGACCCTTTTCCTCTCCCTTATCACCAATTTCTCTCTCCCTGTTTCTTCTCTTGTAACGTGTAGGCTTGATCTACTGCATGTACAAGCTGAATATGCCTACCGTTTTTAAATATACTTAACTTCTAGTAATGTACGGGTATCACTACTCGTTAGAAAGTCATTTTCTCGCTGCGAACACGGCAAAAGCAAGCGATACAAGGACCCCTCTCCATCGAGCAGAGTGGGGACTTCCAACCAATAGCGGCATAGCACGCTCAACCAGCACTGAGAGCTAGTTCACAGGGAGACGGGTCCCATATCGTTCGTTACTTCAGTCTCGACGCTCGTTTGGACGAGGTCGTCTTTTGGTTGACGCTTCAGAGGAGAGTGGTTTCATAGTAGGCATAGAGGTACCTGTCACACGCGATGGATTATACTGTTCAAACTCAACGTCTTTTCTCTCTTAATTGAGAAGTTAGCGTAGTGCAGTGCTGTTTATGTTTTAGAAGAATATTTACATCCTGGATGGATGCATTATTTAGTGTTTTATTAGTAATATTATTATATTTTTGAAATTAAAAAACAATAGTAGCTAGGTGCTTTATAATCAAATTAGAAGCTTTCCCTGTGATTGGTTCGCCTGTCACTTGGCTCGCCTAAGATTTCGACACAAAGCATTTCCAAGCTACCTAAATTTACATCATCCGTTCTTTCTGCAATGTTCGTTCGCGCGCATTGTGGCTCGTAAGAGCTAATGGATGAAAGTACAAAAAGTGTGCTTTTACTCACTTAAATAAAATTAATGTTCTAAATTTAAACCTTTAAGGATCAATATTAAAATAAAGCCAAGGTGCTCAACCACTTCTTAATAGTATTTTTATTTTTTAACAATCTACATGATAACTATAAAATCTTATGAATTTTACTTAAAAGCCAATCAAAGCTTTCGAGCACCGATTTTCCTGGTCTTGCAATGAATGTAAGTCTGAGCTTTGTCAGAAAAAATCGAAAAAATTTTGAATTTATTTTAAATATGAACATACTACAAAAGTTCTACTTTCAAATCATTCACTCCAAAGGGCATGCACACAAATTCTAATTCTCTGAACTGGGTTGCTAATATTTGTCTTTCTTTGTTATAGGAACAAAATTAATTTAATTTACAACAACTTCAGCATAATTCCGTGAATTTTGACCTTGCGAGAACTAGGTTTGTTTTTATTTTAAAACTTAAGCATATTGAAGATGGAGAGATTTGAGGATTCCGCCTTCGGGAAACCCAAATAAAACTTTAAACATTTCGCCAAGTTACAGTCTCAAAAAAAAAAAAAATATCGTTACAATATTTGAGAAAATAGTATAAACTATAATAACAATTAAAGCGCAAAACGTAACACTCTCAACATATAACCTGGGCAGTTCCAGCTCACTCCCATAACCAATCTCAGAAATCTCTCTTGCATGTTTTCTACCTTTTTGTACTCCTTCCACCCCCAAATTTCCACTCCATGACACATCGCTGACCATACCATTGAATCAAACAGCCATAATCTCATCTTCCATTCCTCTTTGAATCTTCTTTTTCCAATCCCCCACACTTGATTCATCACCTTACTCGCACTTTCCATAATTTCTTTTCACCTGAAGATAATTTCCACCACCCGCTTCGAACCCCATTTATCTTCCATACATACTTTACTTCATTCTTTATCTTCCTGAAACACTATCTTTGTCTTAGCCACATTAATTGTCAGGTCTTTCTCTCTCAAATACTCTTCGAATCCTTTCATTACCAAGCTCATTCGACTTTCATCCTCTGCCAGACGCACCACATCGTCCGCGTGCGCTAACGAGTATATTCTTTTGTTTCCTAGAACTGTACCCCCTTTACCTTTCTTTTCCATTTTCTCTTCTACGTCTGCTGAAAATATGCTAAACAACAACGGACATAGCGGGCACCCTTGCCTGAGACCCCTCCCTCTGCAGAACTCCTCTCCGTCAGCTCTTCATCCACCTCCCTCTCTTTCGTTGCTTTCCAAAAAGCTTTCCTATTCACCGAGTTGAAAGCTGCCTTAAAATCTACGAAGAGTGCGCCCAGATTTCCTTTTTTCTGCCCCAGGTGCCTGTTTAATAGATAATTTAGAACGAAAATGTTGTCCACTGTTCCCATCCCCTTCCAGAATCCTGTTTGATTGTGTATATGTTACTGGCATGAGAGTGATTCCTTTATAATCTTCCACTTTTCTACTCGCTTCTTTCTTTAATAAAGGAACTACCAAACCTGTTCTGCACTCCTTCGGCCATCCTTCCCCTCTCCATACTCTATTACATACTTTCTAAATCTCATCTCGAACCCTTCGTCCGCCAAATTTTAACGCCTCTCTGGTCACCTCATTCCCACCTTCCATTCCTCCCTCCTTTATCTTTCTACCTTCCCCCCTCACCTTGCTATCCACCCCTCCTAGCAATTTCTTGAAATATACCAACCAGTCATCCATACTTATCTCTTCATTTATTCCTTTCCATCCACTCCTTTCTCTATTGATCACCTCCCATTCTCTTCCTTCTTTTATTGCTTTCTCTACCTCCTCCATATACCTCACCTTCTCCTCCTGTCGTTTTACATCCAGCAATTTCTCGTGTTCCCTTTTTCTTTTATTATACTCCTTTCTGTCTACCTCTCCTCTTCTCCAACTCTTTAACGATAACTTAATACGCTCTTTCATCTCTCTACTCACTTGGCCTAATTTCTTCCACCACCTTCTCTACCCTTCTACTACTTCTACTACTTCTACTACTTAATTTTGCATGCCAGGACGGTGTCATTTCCACCTTAGCATACCGTGACCGCATTTTATATGAAGAAGTTTCCAGCGATAGGTGCAGAGCAAAGCATGCACACGCTGAGGACCTAGAACACATACTATCGGGGTGTCCCACCCACGCAGTAACGACGTATATCTACAGACAAAATGCGGCCCTACGAGTGCTTTATTACCATATTTGTCGCTCTTACTGTGTTGGCCGCGCCCCTGCCCGGCCAAACGCTCCAAGGGAGATAGAGTCAATTGTGCAAAACGAGAAGAGCCACATTTTCTGGAACTACAATTTTCGGACAGCAGTCTCCGTTGCACATTCGAGGCCTGCAATTGTTCTCCAAGACTTCGAGAAACGAGCAATATTCGTGATGGACTTCTCAGCTGGGTCCGAATACATCATCACTGCCAAGAAGAAAGAAAGGTAGGGAAGATGTCGAGACCTTAAAAGGGAGCTGCAACGACTGTACCCAAAATATGCGGTACAAGTAACTGTCCTTGCGATAGGTGCTTTTGGAGGAAAGAAACTATCACTAGTTCGTAATCTTAAAGCCATACCCGCGTGCCAAAAATATGCCAAAGCACTTGCGAGATGGATGCAGAAAGCTGTCATCCTCGGGTCGCTTCGTGTTTTCAAGACTGATTTCATCGTGCCCTGTGACTACCCGTCTCACGGTTGTGAGACGTGGCCATAAGTATGATTTACCCTGCTTCTACTGGGAGCCGGTGTCATTTTTAGATGGCAGTTGCTCTCAGTGGGACCATGCGGTGGTTGTTCTTTTTTTTAATTATATATGAAGTTCAAATTTTTGAAAATCTTTTTTTAAGAAAAACGCATCTAAACTTGGCGAGTGCCAGAATTACACGTGTTATACTTTTTCTTCGAACATGAAATATACCAACTTCCGGTTACTTCCTGGATATAAGTTTAATCCCAATAAATTCACTGTAGGTCCCAGTATGATCCCCCACGCAAAGCCGAAACTAATAATCTTGACATCAACTTACATAGAAACACGTGAATATCTCCTAAACTAGAACCACACGTAAGGGCCCCTTTCATGCGGACCCCCACATATAGATTTTTCTACTAAGCATTTCTAAAATTTCCGATCAAAAAATAAACTGCATGTCAGTTTGACTATACGAAATAAATCAATTTAAGATATAACTACTTATTCCTTGATATGCTAAAATGTCGAAAAACGCCGATACTGGTATACAGACGACTCGGTTTTTCGTCTCATCCATAATACGTCTACAAGGATGAATGTTTAATGTAATATTTTTACCACATAATCTAATGGCAAATACCCCGACCTCGACATAGAGCTTTTTCCAGAAAAAATGTCTTCAGTCCGCGAAATGTCAGTATATGTCAGAATATTGAATAATAATAATAGATTTCTCATCACCAAAGACTCAAAAATGGTTATTTCTGATCCGGATAAGCGGTCAAAATGCATATTGTATCCGCATATATTGGGTGTCACAAAAGTCCCAGGACGGCAGAATGTTACCTCAGGTAGGATATTTTTCAACCCCAACGCCTGCACGGATATTTTCAAAAGCTTGTAACTTCCTTTCCATTTTAGCAATTTATATTTTTTATGAGGATTTTCGAAACAATATATTTTTTTCTTTTATTCTATTTTTATAAGGAAAAAGCGAAACAAAATTGAACCATTTTTTAAACAATTTAATTGTTTATTTAACTTTTTTTCAATTTAGAGTATTTTTATTATTTTTTAAATTGTCTTAAAAGAAAGCTTGACCTTTTGGCTTCAAAAAAGATCATTAGCCAAAAAATGTTCCAGTGAATAGTTTCCGAAATATAGGCCGCGATGTGAAGGCAGTCCTAATGTTCGTGCTCAGACGCAATCCTTTAGTGGTCCACATACTAGTTTTTAAGTCTACGATTCTTTCGACGCATTCAGGTTCATTCAGAATGACATTAAATCAGCTAATAAATAATTTAAATATGCTCGTCGGCGGTTCAGAGGAAGTTTATATTATTTGTTATTTGTTCTAAACAAATAAAAAAAGCAAACTACGCTTTTCAGAAGTGATGTTGATTTTTCTTAGTATGAAGGATTCTTTACTATTATAGTTTGTCAGTTTACAATAATTATTGATTATTTATGAATATTCTATGAATAAGTGCACAATTTAACGGTTATTAACAAATAAACATTGCCTTTTCAAATGACTCAAGTACAGTACAATTATTTATTAACGCCTCTCGTCAGCCTATGATCTGTAAAATCATAGTTTCCAGAGTACTACGTGGAGGTGGCAGTGCGATTGTAGACACCTTCGGGGTGCTTAATCATTATCATTAGGTGTGAAAGCGTGGTACTTGAGAGTACCAGGTATTGTGACAGCCTTACTGAACAGATCTGCTAATTCCAATGTTATTGCTGAATGATCATCTTTCGAACTGAAGAGTAAAATTGTTTCCTTTCAATTTTCTCTGGCCCATTTATATAAATCACGAGCACTTAGAATCTTCTTATCTGCTGGACGCTGCAATGGTCCTTTTCCTGTGACGCAATGAAACTTTTTAAGTTGAAAATTCTTCTCAAGCTATTCAACAATTAATTCTTGACAGAGATAAACAGCAACTGTATCATGGTGCAAGTTATTGGTAATTATCGCCATGCTCACATGTTTCAATTCATCTTCCTCTTTGAAGTAGATAAATACTGTGAAAATGGATGCCTGATTATTATTCCAGTGAGAAGACTGGATAGCATTTTGTAAAACGTACGAATGATTTTCCGCGAAATCAAACATGATTAAGAAAACTCCAACCAATAGATTGTTTTTGAGATCTTGATGAACGATTTTTTTATCTTGGCACAAAACTCATTAGATTTAAAGTTCACAAGTTTTTCACAGAGTGGTTCTATGAAAACATTGCTCTCAGCTACTTCAGTACCAGATTGCTCCTATCTGTTTGTTGCCAAATTTGATATTTTAACTCAATGACGCAGTTTTTATCCAGAAGTGCAGTAGGTGTTCCTTCAGGATATCAATGCCAGGACAATTTTCGCATTCGCTGAAATGACATGAAGGAGTTAGATTAGTGCACATCATTAACATGAGATGCACATTTTCCTGATAAACACGCACACAAACTGTGTGGGTACGACATTCCCTCATTCTCTATTTTAAAACGGTCGTATAACTCTGACAAGTTGCCCAAGATGAGTCGTTTTTGCACATGTTCGCGAGTTCTGTCTTCCTTTTTTATGGCTACAAAATCCTTCTCCCCGGAATTAATCGACTGTTCTCATCTTCATAAAAACTAATCACTGCTACTTCAATTTCAGGTGGCAGTTTTCTTCCTAGCTTAAGTCCAGGCAAAGCCAGTATTCCATATTTTTGAAATAATTTGTCAGCTTTCCGGGCTTACTTTAAATTTTTCTATAATTTGTTGAAGAGTTTCTAGGCCGGCTGTGTGATTTTGATCTTTACAGCCACTATATTCTATCGGGACCAATAGAAAATCTGGATCGTCGCTGATTTATTTTTCTACAGTATTGTCATCAACCTCACCGCCATAAACAACATCTTCCACTTCAACAGATTCTTCTTCCATATTGAATTCATTTGGAGGCTCTTGTGAACTCAATTGATTAAATTCTTTTCTACAAGGCTGGCAAATTTTATCGTTGTTCGGCAATTGGGGAAATTTTAAACTTTGACTTACCTACAAACGTCTTAACCATTTGCGGCGCACATTTTTCTATCAAAGAAATTTTACTGTTATATTCACCTTAGTGGGTTTTCGGGGTCGCTGATCACGAATCTAGAGTTAGATTTCCAAAATTCAAAATGGCGGATCTGCCATTTTGAATTTTACGAATCTGGCTCCGGATTCGTAATCAGCGACCCTAAAATCCACTAGATATCAAGTTTCATGAAAAGTTTGCAATTTTTTGAAAACTCGTCGGCCATATTGGACCCGCCATTTTGAATTTTGAAAATCTGGCTCCGGATTCGTAACCAGCGACCCCAAAAAACCCTAGAGTACCAAGTTTTATTCCAATTTATTCAATACGTCGTTCAAAACCGAATTCTTTCGTAAAAAAGAGCGATTTTCGAAATTTCTTTATTTATAACTATTTATAATTTTGTGCAATACGTTCATCATTATTTTTTTAAATTCTAAAATGCTTCAAATACGATAAAAAAAGGAAATGGTTGTTATTACTTCAAAAACATTGAATCTAGAGAAGAAAAATGTGAATAAAAAAGGTGATAATATGGGTTACCACTGCGCCGCAAAGGGTTAAGTCTGGTGGTTTCCAATGCTTTTCCTTGCAAAAGAATTAGCACAAAAATTACCCCAAGGTATTTTCGTTGACATTGTTAATCATGAATTTTATTTGTAATCTTTTATTTCTAGTGATATATTTTTAAACAACATAAAGTCCAAAAGAACGAGAGACCGTGCGTTATAACAGCAATAGCATAATACCTTGCAGAGAATTAAATAAGACGATGCTTTTGTTTTGTGACAACTTTATCTCGGACTGAAGTTGAAACATAATTGAGCGGTTGGGCGCAATAAGGGATCGTCCATATATTCCGTAAGTCGTTTTTTTTGTTTAGATAAAGACGAGAACAAAATTTCTGTGAAGTTGAGAAGGGCACATCGACATGTTTCTTATTTGTTTTTTGTACATAACTTCATGAAGAACAAATGAAAAACAAATGACTTCTAAAAATACAAGTAGACTGTTATTGCATCCAACCGCTCAATTGCTTAACGTTTAGCAATGGTGCCAGATTCATGAAAAATAGATCATTAAGACATTTTGGAATTTTCACCTTGATGTAAATCAGCAATAACTAGTATCCAGTACAACGAAAAAATAGTAAAAATTATTTCTTCAGAGTTTTGGCTTCAGAATAAGTTGAAAAATTGGTAAACAAGTTAGTAATCGAAATTCACCTTAATTTACAAAATCAAGGCCAAGTCTAAACGATACGAGACTTTCTAGGCACATATTCAGAAAAAACTAGGTTCATAAAATGAAATTTTTGGACGACTGTGTATGAACAATCAATAATTATTGCAAACTGACGAACCATAATAGTAAGGAGTCATTCATACTGAGAAAAATCAACGTCACTTCTGAAAAGGGTAGTTTCATTTGTTTATAACAAATAACAAATAATATAAACTTCCTCTGAACCGCCGACAAGCATCCTTAAATTATTTATTATCTGATTTAACCTTCATCCGCTCGCATGGGCGGCTGATTGGCCGTCATTTGCGAATTACTTTGCGCCATTCTTCACAGCTTATCAACAGCGGGATGGGAGGGATATGTATTCTTTAGTAAGACTCCCCGCCACTAGCCAAGACTCTAGAACAATCAAATCAGTAGCATCTGGAAGCTCTAGTACAGATTCAAAGTTGGTGACGGCCAATCTGCCTTCGGTGCGAGCGGAAAAGCATCTTTTTTTCAGCGCTGCCTAACTTGAACATTATGTAAATGTTTCGTTATTTTTCACTGGTATTTCGATTTTTCATTCGCATTACAATATTCTAGATTGAGCTATGACTTTTCCCCCTTATTCCATACCAGTTTCTCTATGTTTGCCGTTGGCATTATGATTGCAATACCTACCGTTTTTTATATAAACACCAATGTTTTTAACTATTGTATAGCTATTTGTATATTCCTACCAACGTTTAGCTTAATAGTTCGGTTCTGATAACAGTTAGGTATTTAAAAGAACTTGATTACAAATTTTGTAACTGAAGCTGTTGTCTATGGAGAACTAATATCGCATTTTCAAAAAAAAATCCTAATTAAAACGTTCTGTGTTTTTTTCAATAAATATTTTTATTCAAAAATCACCTTTCAATGTTGTGTTTGAGTTCACTTATCCTATTTCTTAAAAAAATGCAATTGGAATACAGGGAAATTTTTGAAGTTATAAAAAATCATTGACGGCCAAATTGCCGTCGGTGCGAGCGGAAGTGTGACGCTGGAGGGTGCGAGCGGATGAAGGTTAGTGTCATTCTGAATGAACCTGAATGCGTTGAAACAATGGTAGACTTAAAAAACAGTATGTGGACTACTTAAAGATTGCGTCTGAGCACGAGCATTAGGACTGCCTTCACATCGCGACCTATATTTCGGAAACTATTCACTGGACCATTTTTTTGCTAAGGATCTTTCTTGAAGCCAAAAGGTCAAGCTTTCTTTTAAGATGATTTAAAAAATATATAAATACCCTAAATTGCTTAAAAAAATTAAATAAACAATTAAATTGTTTAAAAAATGGTTGCATTTTTTCCGTCTTTTTTTTGATAAAAATAGAATAAAAAAGTAAAAAATAACATTTCGAAAACCCTCATAAAAAATTCAAATCGCTAAAATAGAAAGGAAGTTACAAGCTTTTGAAAATACCCGTGCAGGCGTTGGGGTTGGAAATGTCACCCACATCACTTGGAGAGGGGTGATTTTTGTGTTCTATAAATTTTTCGATTAAGTACTGTTAGGTAGCTGAACATATTTCCAGAATTTAAAGAAAATCGAAGAACATGACTTTTAAAGTTGGGCAGTTGAGAAATAATGTCCCATAGGTACATTGTAACCTTGAAAGATTTTACAATGGATGAATTTGAAACGCTTCTATTCCAAGAGGTATGTAAACCTTGTTTAAGTTTAAATAACCTTAGAGTGACTTTCAAGGTTACAATGTACCTATGTATGACCTGGGTACATATTTGAACGTAATATTTTCCGCTCTATCGACTGTTAATATAAAAAGGGGGTTTTTTCATTTTTTTTAAGTTGACCTTGAAATGACCTTGACGTTCATTGTCATGATCAAAATTAAGGTCACCATTGAATTCCTCGTTAAAAGGTACTTCAAGAATGACCTTGACCTCCTTGAAAAATATCTTACCTGAGGAAATACTTAGCCGTCTCGGGACTTTTGTGACACCCGGTATACCTGCTCATCCCAAACCAAATTCATGTTAAAGTGACAGATAATCATACAATGCACAAAATTGTAGATATTTTTTAATATTTCAAATTCCAAAATAGTTATTTCTGCCCCTGTAAGTGGATACAATATACATTTTTACTGCTTATCCTGGTTTAGAAATAACCATTTTTCAGCTTGTAATAGTTAAAAATATCTAGGGGAGCGGCGGTGAATGCGGCGTGGCGGCTTATGTGGCGCGTTGGAGTTTTCGAATATTAACGCATTTTCTGCTTATGGAGGTAAATTCATTACATGTATATATGATTTCAACGTTACATTATTAAAAAATTGGGATAATTAAATTTATTGCCTGATTTTTATGTTGAAAAGTTAGTTTTGGTTCTTTCGGTTGTATTGTCAGAGTAGCTAAAAACAAGTAAAAAATTACAGAAGTTTCGTCTAAACTTGTAAAATGTTTTGAAAAAATACTGTTTCGAGTTTCTTGAATGCTTCAAAGTTCAACAATTTTAGTAATATTAATAAATTTGTATGCAAAAAATCTTTATTAAATACTATTCACATGCGACTAATAAGGCGCATTCGGGACTTTTGATATAAAGAATTGTTTAAAAAGTTTCCCCGCTGATAATTATTTAAATATATCCTTCATTATGTTATTGCACATATTGGTGAGTCATTCTGCACTGTTAATAAAAACATTTTTTCTTGCAATTTCGGAAGACATAATTCCTCAAATATGTTAATAATATTAAACGTAAATATATTTATCTTATTTTTATTAAATTTTACTAATTATTCTTCATAATTTGTTTTTTATTCAATAATTATAAAAAAGGAAATCGAAACGCGCTACATTACCAAACAAAGTAGGACAACTTGTCGCAGATGCACTTTTTGGGAAACACAGTAATCAACTGTTTTAATGAACTTCAATTAAATTATCTTTATGCATAGAGGATTGGTAAGATATTGGCCTAAACAAAATATATTTTATTAGAATATTTCACTTTATATTTGAATTTTAATCGTGCTTTTCCCTTTATGTGCGCCGCATTCGCCGCCGCTCCCCTAATACCTTGCGAATTTGAAGATTATCTGTCACTTAGTATGAAAACGCGAACACAGGATATTTTTCCATTGGGCCTATACTAAGCAGGTATATATGTGGAACCAATATGAAATCTCTACCGCTTATCCGGATCAGAAATAAATATTTTTGCGCTTTCAAAGGTTAAAAATATCTGCGATGTCGTGAATTTTACCTAATGAAATAATAAAATGATATTAATTATTATTCGTTACGAAGATATTACAAAAATAATGTTTTGTCCCATGCATTTTTCCCGTTTTCCCCTCAGCAATCACTCTTTTCTATATTATTCTATTCTTTATCTATCCACGTCAATATTTTTCTATCTCTCTGTCAATCTGAATTCCCATCTATCTTTTTTAATCTCCTCTTCTTTATCTTATCCTATCCTACGTTTCTCAACGTCAATCTGAATTCCCATCTATCTTTATAAATCTCATATTTTCCATCTTATCCTATTCGTTTACTATCCACGTCAATATTTGTCTATCTCTCAATTAATCTAAACCATCTAAGTTTTTCAGTCTGCTGTCCTCTATCTCATCGTATCATACATTTATCAACGTCTACCTTTTTATATTTATTTTTCAATCTAAATTCACGTCTACCTTTTTCAATACCCTCTTCTCTATCTCATCCTATCCTTTATCTATCCACATCAATATTTTTCTGACTCTCGGTTAATCTAAATTTCCGTCTATCTTTATCAATCTCCTCGATGAGGTAGAGAAGAGGAGATTGAAACAGATAGACGCAAACTTAGATTGACAGAGATAGTAAAAGATTAACGTTGATAAATGTAGGAGAGGATCAGATGAAAAAAAGAGATAGAAAAGGATAGCAGGGAATTCAGATTGACAGAGAGATAGAAAAATATTGACGTGGATGGATAAAGGATAGGGTGAAATAGAGAAGAGGAGATTCCAAAAGATAGACGAAAAATTTAAATTTGCATAGAGATAGTAAAATATTGGCGTTGATAAACGTAGGATACGATGAGATAGAGAAGCGGAGATCAAAAATGATAGACGAGAATTTAAATCGACAGAGGGAAGGAAAAATACTGACGTGGATAGATAAACGATATTATAAGATAGAAAAGAGGGAATTGAAAAAGATAGATGGAAATTTCGATTGACGTTGATAAACGTAGGATAGGACGAGATAAAGAAGAGGAGATTGAAAGAGCTAGATGGGAATTTATATTGACTGAGAGATAGTAAAAGATTGACGTTGATAAACGTAGGATAGGATAAGATAAAGAAAAGGAGATTTAAAAAGATAGAACTGAATTTTTATTGACAGTGAGATAGAAAAAGCTTGACGTGCATAGATAAAGGATAGGATGAGAGAGAATAGACGGTATTGAATAAGATGGACGTGAAGTTAGATGGACAAAGAGATAGAATGGGAGACATTTTCTCTATCTCTTTTTATCGTAAGGATTAAAAAATATTCAAAAAGACAGAATCTTTATCTTTTTACTTCCAGCAGGGCGACGCTCCGTGACTGACGGTAAAAGTAACCAACAAAAGTAGAGGCCGGGCATACCGTTTTCGACACAGTTGTCGACTGAGAGGTATGGAAATGTGCAGGTATATAATCATGGACGTCACGTTGTCTTTTTCTGGTACGTCGTCAGCGTCAAATTAATTTTTCAACTTTTTGATGGATTCCCCAATTTTGAGGGATAGGAAATGATAAGAGTGCTCAATCTTGGGAGATATAAAAAGAGATAGACAAAGATTCTAATTTATATTAAAGAGATAGAATGAAGCAAAGGAAAATATGAGGGTCCTTCGTTACAAAAGATAGAGAAAGGGATTGAAAAAGATTGAAATTCCCAATAGATATATCATTCCCTATCCCTAAGTTCTATCTTTTTCAATATGTTTACTCCCAACAGAGTTGTTAATCACTCTATCCTGTGAGATTCTTAAATTGCATGCATTTTATGTGTCGCTAACCAACGTACTTTCGACTTTTCATTCGATAATCCTCCTGAACAGAAAGGGCCTAGGGGGATAAGCTTGTAAAAATGGCCCCCGCACGTATCAAGCCAATATTGGCACCATATATTGAAATCTATGTGAATATAAAATCCTGCAAATTTCAACCTCAAAATTTCATTTTTCTGGGAGTTGTGGAGGGGGGTAGTAAAATCGAAAAATAGGTTTTTCTCGAAAACGGCTCAACCGATTTTGACGAACAACATATATGTTGTGTTAACCAAGAAGACTACTTTCAGAAAAAAGTTTGGCTTTTTTTGGATAAAAAATAGGGGTAAAAAAAATGTTTCCAAATGTTGAAAATTTTTTTTTGAGGTTATGTTTTAGAGGTACACCTCCAATTTTTTGCCAAAACAAACCTTGAAGTGCCTGCTTCAACATATATTTTTGTCAGATTTTTCGTGGTGGTGCGTC
>CAKNWT010274729.1:0-16005 GCA_932066315.1 Andricus coriarius
TTGTTAAATTTTAAATTTTTGTATCTTAAAATCATTAAATTTTGAACAATTTTTTGAAATAGGTCTATCTTGAAGATCTTCCATTGAAGATTCTTTAATTCTGAATATGTATAATTTAGGAATATGTAGCTTGAAATCCTTTTTTAACAGTTTAATTTGAGGATTGATCATTGATAATTCTTCACTTTTAAAAGATTTATAAATCAACATTGCTGAGTTTGGATGATTCTGAAAATCAAAATTCGAGGGTTTTCAATTCATAATCTTCAAAATTGAAAAAAATATTAATGTCAACCGTCAGAATTACAGAATTTTCAATTGTAAAACTTAAGACTTGCATGATTTTTAAGGAAGTTTTTACAAGTACAGAAAAAATCTGGCTATTTCTACAGAAATTTCTGTACCCGATGCCACGGCCAATTTTTAATAAAAAATTTTCAAAATTAAAAAGTCGTCAATTTTAAAGATTCAAAATTCCAAGTTCTACAATTTTGAAGAGTAACAATTGAAGATTCTTCAATTTTAAAATATAGAATGGAAAATTATTTAATTTTTAAAGAACTGTATTTTCAAGGTATGTGATTTTTAGTGCTTGTTTTGGAATAGCTTAATTATGAAGATTTACAATTAAAAATTCTTTGATTTAAACGACTTTCAATTTTACTGACTTTCAATTTAAAATACGAAATGATGCATTTTAAATGGTTTTCTGAAATATTTAAATTTTTAAGATTCGATTTATATTATATTATACCTACATTAAATATTTATATTGTCATTCATGAGAGTGTACTGTAATCGTCCAAATTTTCGATTTCTAGTTTTCAACGGATCTTTACGTTTCGACACTCACAGAGTCCGAAAATCAGACAATTTTGCCAGTTCTGCCTATCTGAATGTCTGCATGTATGTTTTTTCAAAAAGAATTTAGAAATTTCAGTTTAATTATCAAGCATATGACTTTTCGAAATTTTGAAAATTTACAAAAAAATAGAAACTACCATTCTTCTGATGGATGAGGAAATTTTAATAAAAATTTTTTACTAAATATCACACATGTTTTAAAACTTTCCAAGTGAAGTTTTTCGATTAGACCAATGTTCAAAAAGTTAAGCATTTTTAAAATTGAAAACAAAATTTTTTGTGAAGTTTTAGTTTGTCTTAAATTTTCTGGAACATGAAAAACATACGTGCAAATTATCCTCATGGCATTTTTAATTCCGATGGAAATTTAAAAAGTTATATGCTTTTCGAGATTTTGAAAATGTTCAAAAAACAGAAGAAAAAAAAATATTTTCTGATATGTAAATAAATGTTAATAAATTTTTTTCACTAGATCGCGAATATATTTCGAAACTTTCCTAGTGAAATTTCGGAGTAGAACAAAATTCAAACATTGAGATGATTTTCAAAATTATGCAATTTTTGCTTTCAGGAGATTCGCGAGTTTTCATCGTAACTTTTAATGTAATTCAACAAAATTTATAAATTATAATAATGATATTTTTTAATTGGTCACAAAAAATTAAAATGTTTTAGATAATTAATAATCAAATAGATTAGCTGCATCTGAATATTTTTAAAACGCATTGAAATGATTTTTAATATCTCTTTTTAAACTGACTACTTATTATTGTAGAGTTGACTTAGAACCGAACTTTAAACGAATGGAATCAAACCGTATAGCTTAATGTCTTTATTTACAAAATTTAAAAAAAGTTACATTTTATTTATTATCTCAGGTGCTTTGAGAACCATCTTTAAAAAGAAATTGAAAAACAATTTCAGTTCTATTATATGATTGTAGTCTATCAGGAGTTCAAATCAAATTTTTTTAATGTGTATAATAGAAAATCATTAGTTTAAAATGCTTTTTAAAATAGTTTAATTTTTAAGTTTTAAAATGAACAATTATTCAATATTTTGAAGATTCAGAATGTTAATTTTTTCAATTAAAGAGATTTGCAATTAAAAATGTGTCAAATGTAAACCGTAATAATGACAGTGTAAATTTATTTTCTGAAATTTCTTATTATCTTTTGTCTGGACCGTTTGACTCGGCCTTATGTATATGAAAAAAGAAAAAGTAATTCAGGTGCCTTGAGTAGTAAATAACTAAATGGTATTTGATAAGACATGGAAACAAAATATTTTTTAAATTTAGATAACATAGGATGCGGGGGTGGGCATCTAAACCATTTTCTTATAACATTTGACATGGTGCAGGGTAGGGGTAAAAACTTTGCAATAAATGTGTAACATAATTTATGGATGGCCCCGTATTAATCAATTAGTAGATAATAATATTGAATAATATATTACATTTAATAATTAATATCATAAGACAAGATTGGTGGAGGTGAATAATGTAAAAGTAGAATTTAGAAATTTTATTTGATTGTAAAACTATATCGTTCTTATTACTCACTGATTGAATTACGTAAAACGGAAACTTTTGTGTGACGTACTTTTGACATGTTATCGTACTATTTATTTTAATATTACAAAGAAATCCAAACATCAAAAGAATTTCTTCAAGCAAATGATACTGTTAACCATGTCAATAGTTTATGACGCAACACATTATTATGCTTCTCATCATCATCTTGATTTTTCATTGCATACCAGGTGTTTTCGTGAAATACAAATATGATAGAAAAATAAACGTCACACCTCCAACGCGTCAAAGCTATAATTATAAATGATTTAGAATGAGGAAGGACATGGTACTCTAATAAATTTTGCTGCATAATATTTAATTACAATCTCACGAAATTTTCCATCCGAGCGACTTTTAGATTGATACGAAATATATCCCCTCTCCTGTACATCCCTTACTTGCGCTTACCATATAAATGCCTTGATTCCGTATAATCAAGAGACTAGAACCGAACGAGTTACACTTTACCCGAAGGTATTTGGCTTAGCAGTGAACTAATAATAATAATTGAGTATCATTTATTAACTCAATAATGAAGATCCATATCCGAACTCTGTTTTTCATCTTATTACTTCTCCTTGATACGATTGGTAAATATAATACCATCATACTTATAACTATAATTTCTTAGTGCATGTTTAATTGATGAGTAAGTGAAGAAAACGTGTTAAATCCGCTTAGGTTCATTTCACGATATTTACGGATATATTCTAGCTTGAAATCCATAGATAAAAATGATTTTTTAAATAAGCTATTATAATCATTTGGGCTGTTAAATGAATTCAATGAAAATTATAATGGTCGGGGATCATCAGCGGCTAGCCCAAGAAATTTAAAAAATGCTTTTTTTTGGCTTTTTATATTGTCCAATCTGTTCTACGTGTATTGATTTTTTCAGAAAGTGAAAAAATTTTATTTTACTACCAATTGCACTATAAAGATATTACAGACAGTTTTCAAAGCAGTTTAGAAAAAAATAATACCTCCAAAGTCGGTTTTTTGCGTAGAAAAATGAGAAAAAATTTTCAATCGCATGTTAAATGCAGCGCGAGTGTAGTCTTGACTTGAGGGTTAGCCCTTTATGTTCACAGTTGGAGAAATATGACAAATATTCCTCTGAAACCAAGATATGTTGTTGATTATAGTATTTTCTTTCAGTTTTGTTAACGCTAACAAAAAATTGCACTGCAATAACAAATGATACAGTCTTCCCATTCTCCTGAAAAATTTTCCGAAAGAGAGTTAGCAACTTTCGGTCCCCGACCATTCAAATATTTTTTATTTAGTACTAAATGGAATTTATAAACACTTCTCAGAGAAATTTCCTCTTGTGTCAGAAGAATGCTTCTTGACACAAATGGATTTTTTTTTTAATTCAAGGTTAAAAGGAATTTCACTTGTCTCAGAAATAATCTTTTTGCAGCAAACATTAGCCCTTTGCAACAAACTTTACCTAATCTTGCAGTCAAAGGATTCTGTTTGTATAAAAAAGATATTCTAGTGGTTTGAAAGAAAACAGGCCAGAGAACGATACTTTTTCTTCAAGAAAACTTTTTATCTGAGCAACAATAAAAAGAGACCTATTCAGTTTAGATTCAGCAAAGTTACGTATGGAATCAGAAGATAATTTTATAGATGATTCCGATATTTTCAATTTTAAAAATAAAATTTTTTAATTTCATGAAATTAAAAGATACGTTTGAACATTTTTGAAAATATTTATATATTTAACAAGCCGAGTAATTATGAGGCCGCGAATAATAAAGCTTTTTACGTAATGAACCTGTAATTAGAAATTAAGATTTAACCAAAATTCAGTGTATGTTATGGACAGACAATACAACTGAGAAGAAATGCTTTATGTTTGCTTAGCTAAGTTTGATAATCAAATTGATGATATTCCAAGCATGAACAATCATTATCTCGATTTTTTGAAGAAGGAAAAATGTATGAGGTTTTGTTCGTTAACTCTTCAGTTGCAATATATCATTTCCGATTTTTAAATTTTGTTCAAATTATAATAAAAGTGAATATCTTGGTATCATCTACGCCAAACATGACAAATCAAACTAATATTTGTTTTTTATATTTTTACGGTAACTTCCATTACTTTAAAGAGAATCGTTCTTTCCTTATAAATTTATATTTCTATTTATTTTTATTCTATTTTAAATCGGACAGGCTCTACATGCTGAAGCCACAGAATTGTTTCGGAATGAAATAAGTTGTTTACAATTTTTTTTGTTGAATCAAGTTATGATTATTAAAACTTTTTAAGTTAGTGAGACAGTTTAAAAAAAAGATTTAAATTTTTTGTTAGTGTTGAACTATTTAAACCAATAAAGACAATTTACGTTTTCTTTGCTTCTCGATTCTAATAGATTTCTTCGTTCGGTTACAAAATCTGTAAAAAAATGTTAAAGAGTTTAAAAATAGACAAAACAACGAGGGTTTTTCTGAAAATCTGTAAGCTCAGTTTTTTCAATAAAACCGTCATTTTATTTTATCTTTTTTATAAGTTGGTACTAATATGGTGCATATATTCCACAAAAAATTATCTTGTGCCCACGTTGAATAAAAGAAATTTAGATTTATTTTTTATAAGAAGTGAAATTTCTCATTCTTTTGCAATAACGATACGGGATACAAAAAAGCTAACAGAGCAAAATTGTTCCACTCGAAAAGTTCTAAAACAACGGTTCTTAGAAATTTTCTCTATCTTACATTTTCTTTAAAATTGTTGCTAAAATATGAATAAAGGTGGCTATATTCGTCTTTTTTATAAACAATAAACTTTCTTAAATTTTATAGTCTAATATTTATGTACAAATAATGAATAATTACAATTGCTTAAAAATCCAAAGTAATTGTTGATATAAACAAATGCATATCCTAGCAGTTTCTCTCGCTAAACACTTCGTTCCTTTAAAGAAATTAATCAACATTTTGTCCACAATAAATAATATGTACGATTCTTTAATATTTGATAACAATTGCTACATTCCTAAATAAATTTGATAAACAAATACAGATTTTTGTTCATTTTCAACGGGCAGATTGTGCTTTTTAAACCAAATAAATTTGAAATTACTTCGTAAAATTCTTTCCTTATGACACTTTACTCAATGTAAATAAATAATTGTTCATTCTGTGAAGAATTTAATTACTAAATTTACAACACGACTACTCGTAAGAAATGTATGTCCTTGTTTTACGGAATCGATTGCTAATTACTCACAAGGAACCTAACGTAGGAATTGGCTTCCGATTTTATTCTACTTGATATATGTTGTAGTACTCAAAAAAATTAGCGACACATGTTTTTTCTTTTCTGCGGATATTCGTTTTAAAGTGATGAAACCTGCCCCCGAAAATTTCACAAGCAACAAAAATAAATGGAATTTTTTTGTACAAATCTTGGATTTTTTGGGATGTTGTCACATGCAAAACGTTTTTAGTCATGAAGTATATAACATATCATTCAAATTTCAGAAGAGGGTTGCTTACTAACGGCAAATCACCCCTCTGTGAAGTTTTTATAAAAAACATATATATTTGACACAATTTTTGGGAAGTTTGGTAGGGAAATAAAAACTAATGATACTTTTTGTTTCATCAGAAAAATTGCCCCCTCTTTTGAGCAATGCATTTTTAAGGTAAAATACCCTCATTCTGCAAAGCATCCCTATATAATTTTAAATTTTATAATCATTTTTAAAGTAAATTTTAATTACACCCTCTTACATAATAACTTCTTAATTGCTTAAAAAATCCGATAAATGTTTGTTCACTCTTTCAAAACTTTCTGAAAGGGGGTAAAGCACCCTCAGATATAAAATAAAAGCAGTGATTGTCGACAAATTTATGCATGTTATAAAAATACTGTATATATGTTTTGATTTTCACTGATTCTGTTCTTTCCGAAGAGGTAATAGCGAGTATAAAGTGAACATAGTTATAGTCAGATATAGATATGTAAGGACGATTTGTTTACTTTGTTCTTTAGTTTCGCGACTGCTAGAAAAGTACATACATTGAATTTTCGCGTTCGGATCTAATTAATCATGAAAGTTAACCCGACAAATGTTATGCGGCTTTTGCTCGCTACTCTCGAAGCTTTGAATATTTCTGAAAGTGTTATAAATAATGGGAAAATAGAATTAAAAGATAGTTTAAAAAAAATTTTGTTGTCGATTATGAATTACTTTATGATTACTAAAAATGTTTGAACCTTCTGCTGTGGAAGACAGACACGACGCATGGACCCCTAAATCTGAAGTATCTCCTGACTCAAGCTCTGAAGATGAAGAATTAAGTTTTGACTATAAGCGAAGAGCTGTGGAATATTGGAGAAGTGCTAAAGAAGAACTTGTCAATAGATACAGTAAGAAGTGAATTCAGGAAAGTAGACAGTACACGACAATCAAGGTGATGGGCAGGTCAGGTAAATAAAGGAGGCTTTTACATGGAAAAATTACATCGGATATGAGGATCCCAGATTCAAAGCATCTGATACGTGTGTATGAAGATTTAAGAAAATATATCGTATCACATCCAGAAAAATTAAGAAATTTGTGACCAGGAAGAATGTACAAAATGAAGAAACTCTACAAAAGAAGGCCCTTGCATTTGTAAATAAGGTTAAAGCACATATTGATACTCAAGTTTTACAAAATATGTACAATACCGATCAAAGTGGTTTCCAAATGGAGATTCTATAGAAACATTTTCCATGTGGTAACATTACAAAAAGTTCAAGATTTCTACAAATAACTCAATTTATTTCTGTTGGATGTGAAATATTTGAAGGTGGGTTTTACCCCTTCAAACCGGAGATCCACAGAAAAGAAAATAATATGTGTCGCTTACTTTTTTGTGTACCACAAGATATATCAAGGAGAATAAAATTGGAGGCGGACACCTGAGTTAGGTTCCTTGTCAGAAAGGACCTTATTTATTAGAAGACTTTGTTAAGCGGTAGCTTTTGTTATTTATTTGAATTAATTTTACCGAAAAAATACAAATACAGAGTTTAAGATTAAAAGATTGACTGAACTATTTAAAAAAACAATAACAACTACATATTTCTGAATTATACACATTAAGAATTGAAGAATCTTCAATTGCAAATCTTCAAGATTCAGGATTCCAGAATAACTCAGAAAAATATTGGCTTTAAAGTGTTCCAACTTTTGGAACAGTCACGTTGAAAGATATTCAAATTTAGTTCTTTCTCGGCCTAGAAATAAGTCCTCTTTTGAGCAATGCCTTCCTTATGAGCGCTTTCAATGTCAAAAACACAAGATCTTATGGAGATGCCTTTCGCGGGCTACAAAAATGGTTAATTTTCGTTTTAAAACACATTAAATATTGTTCGAAAAACTGTTTTGGAGATAGAAAATATAATGAAGAATTCAAATTACTGATAAATTTCACTTGCTACCAGACTGTTAGAGATGAATTTTAGCAAAATATATCGAAAAACAAGTTCTGTGAAATATGCCGCGAGTCGTGTAGTGCATAGCCTCTACTAGAATCGAGTCAAACCAACATTTAACTTTAAATTTTATCATTAATTTCAAATTATTTCATTAGTATTGACTAACATACAAAAATCAATACTTATTTTATTATTTTATAGACTGGAAAATTTTTGGATTTAATTCAAAATTTCAGAAAAAATATTAGACATAGCTTTACCTAGCTTTTCCATTAGCCAGACTACTTTAAAATTAAGAAACTCTTTCATTAAAATTTGTTTTCATTGACACAAAAATAAATTTGAAATTAAGATAATCATTTTCAATTAAAGAACAACTCTTATTGGCACAAGAACCATTTCTTTGATCGAAAGTAGTTTCTTTGTGGCATGTCTTTCTATAAAATCTTATTATGATATAAAATCCAAAATTAACTTGTTAATTTATTTATTTGCTTTAATGTCTGCTGGAATAAAATGATAAAATAAAAATTTAATTTAAATTTGAATAAAATTCTATGTAATCCAATGTAGCTATTTTAATATTTATTTTCATTCGTGCTTATTAATTATATTTTACAGAACTTTAAATTTAGGCATTGCGATCATGATGAACGCTAATTAAAATGTAATAAAACGAGATTATACAATTTTCTGAAAGCTTTTATCAAATTAATTAATTTTATAGTTCTATCAACAATTTAGAAGATTGAAATTCCTTACTAAAGGTTTTAGATATTTTTGGTTGCTATCTAATCAGTCTTCAAATATCGAAAAAAATTTATCCACCAAAACTTTTTTGGCCATTACTGTGCGGCATGGCTGAAAATGTGTACTATGAACTAATTTCGCCTGATAAGTAATTTTATGCAGACATTTTTAAATCATTATTCATAGTAAAAATAAAAGTATAAGGAATATTTACCATCACAAAGTTCTATGTATGTATATTGATGGATAGATAAGCATTAATCAAATCACATATATACGTAAAATAATTCGTTCTAGTTTGCTTTATCAACACGTGTAGTATAATTTGTATGTTAATTTAATTGAGTTAATTATTATGCTTATTATTAAAATTAATTTATTTCTAATTCTGCTTACAGCACTGAGTTCACAGGGCAATTGGCGCAGCAAATTGAGTAAGTAACCACTAGATTTTTTTGTTAATTTTAGTGTAATTTTAGGATAGGGGAAAAATTCCTACAGAAAATAATCGTTAATAAAAGCACAAATGAGTACCCTTATTAAAGAAGCGGTTATAACTTTCTTGCGCCCAGAGTGGAGAGACTCCTGATCGAAGCAAATTTAAGCGACGTTCAGGGGGCTTCTACTTTAGGCGCCAGAAAGTTATAACTGTTTCTTTGAACCGGATCCTTAAATATATGCGAGGTAATTAATTCTAATTTAATTTATCGACACGTATATCATATTGAATATTGATTAAGGTAATTATTATACATAAATATTGAAATACATATTTCCATTTATGCTTGCAGAATTTGGTTCAAAGAAGATACATCTTGAACCTACTGTGAATCTTAATATTCATGCTTTCGAAGATGCAAGTGGTCAGATCCACTCAATATCACCAGGACCTATTGAAGTAGGAGTACATAAGAGTTTCATTCAAGGAATAGTGAAAGATAATGTGCTTCGTCCAGTATTTGATGCTGAAGGCCACAAGGTTGTAGTATCTACAAAGTACAAAATGAATGTAATACTATCAGAACAAAGTACTAAGAACATTCCATACGGGGAACGACCTAAATACACTGCACCAGCCGTAGTTACAAGAACGCACAATTAGTAGTTTCTGAGAAATATAAATTTGAAGATTTTGTGATCGACCATCACCAAAGACTTGGAGAATCAACATTCTAAACAAAAACTATGAAAATTGTAATCTGTAAATAGTTTGTAAATAGTAGGGTTAAGATAACATAACATTTTTATATATTTTTGAAATTTTATAAGAAATGGAGGTCATGATAAACCCTCTAAGGGGACACATTATGAATAAAGAAGGAATTGAAATCTTCTAAATTGGTATTATTTTAAATTGAAAACCATATGCAATTATAAGACGCATTCTCTAGTCCGATGTTTTGAGGATGCTTCCCGAGAAATCGTTTGTCCCTTTTTGAAAAGGAAAGTCATTTCTTTTATCAGAAAATACATAATTAAATAAAATAGTAATACTTATGTACTTGACGTAATTTGACAAGTAGTGTTTTTGCTGGGATAAACATTGTCTAGAATGGAACTCAACTTTACTGATTGAAAGAGAAACCTTAAGCAATTCCACCTTTCCAAAAGGAAAATGGAACACTAACATTTAAAAATAAAATTGCTAAAATTGGTAAAGGTTTTAATTTTTAAGTCAAATACTTTGAATTCATAAAAGTTATACATTAAATTATTTGATGTTTAACATGTATATGTATATCATTAAGCTATTTCCCTTTCGGCGAGCCTCTAGGGGTAAGCGTGACACTACCCGATTCGGGTAAATTAATAAATCTAAATAATTCAAATTTCAAATAGTTCATTCAATCCTCGAAATGACTTCGATCTCATTCATCAATAAACAAAGTAAAGTTTTATTAAAAAAGTAAATCTCTTTTTCAAATATGGTAAGTTCATTTCTAATCTTCGAATCCCATAACCTTTTCAAAATTTTATGGTAAAAAATTGGTCGAACAAGCGATCAATACCTTAATCAGCTTCACAAGTCAGAATAAGTCTTATATGTTTTAATAATTACATCTATTTTCTTTTGTAAATTCCTGAATTTTCTAGTATTTTGTTTTTATTTTTGAACTAACTGTTCCTAGAATAACAAGGGGGAACCTACACCTTTTGGAATTTTATTTGAATTATTACCCCACCCAGCAATAGGTCATTACTAAACTTATCATATGCTAAAGTAATAATAAGATACAATTTTTATCCATTCTCGAGAAAATATGCTTTTGAAAAATCGACGCAACTTAAATGGGCACACAATGCTAGAGTTTTCCAACTCCTGGTAAGATCAGGTGGTAGCGCTCCGAGTTTGTAATCAAAAAGTCCGGGCACGATTTCTGCTACCGGATATTTTTGCTAATTTTCTTTACTGAAACTGACTATTAAATTAATTAAAATAAAGTTAAAATATTAATTTTCAACCGATTTTTTTCATATGAAAAAAATTCTGCATGCAAATTTTTATCAGAAAACATCACTTCTTATTCTAATTTCAAAATATAAATGGAAGTGTCTATACGTAACAAAAAAATCGGAAGATACCAACACCAGTATTTAAAGTCACTATGCCAGTGTCTAAAGTACCTGATCTCGAAAGTGCGCATGCGCAGCTTTTTCATTAGTGCCTAAAGTAAGCCATGTTCAAACTGCGCATGCGCGAAAATTGTTTCGGACACAGTCTGCTCAAATCAGGTCCTTTAGGCACCATTTAGAAGCATGAGAACGTCAACTTTTGAAGTGGGTGTCGCAAAAACTATTTTTGTCACAAATCTGGAATCACAGGAGTGCCGCAAGTCCCATTTCGAGGAATTTTACACTTTTTACAAATACTTTCATTTTTCCGCTCGAAAGTGGTAACTAAATTTAAACGGTATTATTGAATTTCACGTTAAAAGTCCTATCAAAATCACTTTTTGAAGATTAATTTCGTCACCGGATATATCGATATAGCTCTATTTCATACTTGTTTCAAGGAAATCGAAATTCCAGACTTTCATTTAGGTAGGATTTGAAAGACTATCTCGTGAAGAAATTAATGCTTTCAAAAGTGATTTTATAGGGCTTTTAATGCTTAATTCTAATTTCCCATTCCAATTTATTGATCTGTTCCAATCTTAGAGTTATTCTACTTGAAAAACAGACAAAAAAGGCATTTTTTTCACATTTAGGTTGGAATATCTCGAGATATTAGGGGAATTAATGAGAAATTAGGGGGAGAGGAAGTAGAGAAAGTAAAGGAAAATTATGGGAGTGAAAGTAGGGGTAGCTAGGGGAAATGAAGGGAGGGCCAAAAGGAAAATGAAAGGAAATGAGGGAAGGGTAAGTAGGGGTATTGAGAGTAAATGATCAGAGGGAAAGTAGGGGACTGAGGGGAGGAGAATGTGGAGGAAATAAGGTCAGATTAGGTAGAGGTAGTAGAGGAAGTAAGGAGCAGCAGGAGAAATGATTGGAAGTCAGGAAAGGTAGTAGAGGAAGTGAAGGCAGGGCTAGTAGGGTAGTGTAGGTGAGCAGGGGAAGAAAGGTCATGTCTGTGAAAAGAATGTAGGGAAAGGGGAGTGACAACTGATGAATTGAGGAGAGGGGAAAGTAGAAGAGGAAGAAGTTGGGGAATGTATAGGAAGCGTAGAGTAAAGTGAGGAATGAGGAATTAGTGGAGGAAAGGGAGTAGCCATAGGTGTAGGAGAGGGAAAGTGTGGGAGGGGGAGGTTTAAACGACTTAATTAACCCCTGAATGGGCTACACGAAACCCTTTTTTGTAGGCACACGGCGCCTAGTTTGAATGCACCCGACTTTCAATTTATGCACGCTCTTTGTTCTGACCTTCTCTTAAATTGAAAGTCACCGAAACGTGAACATCTGGGCCGTGTCGCAATGTTGCGCAAAGTGACGCAGTTATTCTGCTAGGTCGTTGGTGTACTGCGATTTATCGCTATGCTACTGTTTTGTCATGCATAAGTGACCACGGCACATCCCCCGCGGCTTCTCTCATCCAAAATCGCGGAGTAGCGTAATTTTCGAAACGCATAAAGCGAATGTTTAAAAATTGAAAGTCGCGTGTAATTTAAAAAAAAAAATCGCTTTTCTCGAAAATGGCTGAAAAGCGCATCTTATTACATAAGCATATTGCATTTATAAATGTAAACAAAAAATTCCGGAGGGTGTTAGTTCCCCTTGCAAGATGACACTAGAGCGAAAGAATTGAAAAGCAGGCCACTTACGGCATCCAGAAAACCATCTTCTGGATCAGGAATCATATAGGCTGTATCGAAGAGTATATATCTGTTATGCTTGTGCTTATATGCATCCTCTTCTTGCGTTGTATGTCGGTTGCTTCTCAGGCACCTTGTTATATTGCGCTTCTTTTATCTTGTGTCCCGCGGTGACGAAGCTCGCCTGTCAGTCACGTACTACCTGGTGACATGGAATTTGATTTTATCGTTTCAGTTTGCCTAGAGTTGCCTTTCCGTTGGTACACATGTGTCACCTCATGTTGCACCCTACGCCGCTGATAACTCGCTAATTCTTAATAAATGCGCTGCCAATTGACGGTTTCTCGACAGAGCAAGATGGAAAGTGATCCTTTGAATTAATTGGACACTAACAGTTCAGATTTATGTGCTCAGGTGCACCATCTTTCGAATGAATATCTTTGCCTGATCGAGTATTAGGAACTTTTATATTCTTATTTAAAAAACAATTAATAGTTATCTTCAAATTCATTTATTCATTTTGAGCACATTGAAGCTCTTATGTTTCCACTCACTTATCGCGTGCATTTGTATCTTGATTTTTTCAACCATCCAATTTGACAAATTATTAGTATACGCTAGTTTAAAATCACATGAAATTCTGTTTCTACTGGAAATTGTTACGATTCAATGGAAATTCTTCAGTTTCAATCCTAATATCAAGTTTCCGTCATGTCAGATCGAGACACATAACAATAATCTTTATCTAGCTGCAGAGTTTTCAATTTCGACAATTGACAATTATAAGGTATGCAAGTTTTAAGTTCTGCAATAGAAGATTATAAAATTTTGATGCTTCACGTGCGAAATTTCTTCAATTGGGAATATTTAGAATTTAAATATTTTTATCTTCATTGCACAAATCAACAAAATCATCAAACCTCAAGAATTTTTATTTATGCATCTTTCAAATGGAAGAGGATTCAATTCTTACTCTTCAAAATTAAATAATTTTTAATGTTTAGAATTGAACTATTCCAAAAATAATGTGCCATATTACCATTGAAATGTAAATCTTAAAAATTGAATCACTTTCGACTTTATAATTTCAAAATTCAAGAATTTTTAATTGTAACTTTTAAAAATTGTAAAACTTTGAATCGTAAATTTTTAAGCTTGAAGGGTATTCAAGTGTAACATATTTACAATTAAAAATTACACAAATTTTACACTTTAAAAGATATCATTTTGATTATTGAAAATCGAATTTTTATCAAATTTGAATATTTAAAATTGACAACTTTACTTTTGATCTTCAAAATAATTGATAAATCTTTCAAGTTTAAGTGCTTTTTTGGACTACAAATTGATGATTTACGTTCAAAATTTCTTCAATTTAGAAGATTTGGAATTGAAAACTTGACTTTTGATCTTCAAAATCATCAAAATTTGAATGTCAAATCTTTTAAATTAAAGAATTTGTACTTTTAACAATTTACAAATAAAGATTATGCAATTTTCAAGGTTTGCAATTTGAAATTCGGCGAATTTGATGCTTTAGATTCGAAATTTTATTGGAGTTGGAATATTTGTAATTGAAAAATTTACTTTTGATCTTCAAAATCATACAAGTTAAAGAATTAATATTCATACATTTTTTGTAATAAAAGAGAATCCAATTTTATGTCTTTAAAATTGAAATATTTAAAAAGAAACATCCATAATCATGTCATTTTTATTGGTACACATTCAAAATTAAAGGATCTTTAATTGTAAATCTTGCGGATCGACCTATTGCAAAAATGTGTTCAAGTCTTTATGATTATAAACTATTAACATTCAAAATTAAACAAGCAGACGAAAGTGGAAGATATCAGTAGGACTTAAAATTACGGAATGTCTTTAAAGAACATTTTATTACGATATAAAATCCCACATTTAAAAATTGATGTTTTTGCTTCTAATTCCAGCTGGGATAAAATATTATATTTAAATAAAAGTTACAGATTACAAAAAACCGATTAAAACTAAATTAAAATAGTATGAAAGCCAATATAGCTTTTTAATTTATTCTTATTAATTATATTTTATAGTAATTTGAATTCGAAGCTTATAGGTATTGTAATTTCATAATTAGACAATCAAAATAAAAAAACGTGTAACAAGTGTGCGTGGAACGCTATTTTCGCTAGTAGAAAATAAACTTGTTTGATTAAAGCAGTATAGGCAGCTTAATTATAAATTTTATTTTCTAGTGCAATTTTAATGTCCTCAGTTCATAATTATTTCTGCAAAAGAAATAAATTGTTTTATATAATCAATTAAAGGCAACTAACATCGTAACGTGTAATTATGTGAATATTTAATTTCACTTATCAGCGAAGTATCGATTGGGTACATAAACTTATTTAAGTTTAGCAAAGTTCACCTGTCAGTATTTATCTAACAGTAATTGATAATAAATTTCACTTACTTAATGCGTCATTACTTTATTAATTCACATTCTTTTTATTCTCATATTTATTTACTCGACGTGAAATAAAAATTCCAAGAAACGGTGAACTTCTTCAAAAGCAGAAGTGGAAATAAAAATATCTCTGGGGGAAGTAAACAATCCATCTGAACTAGAAAGGAACAAATTGTAAATGTTATCTTGAGAGGTAAATTTCAATGAAAGTAAAAGAGAATAGAACCTAACGGTATGGTAAATAGGTAATTTTATTCCGATAAAATCATTACGATAATAATTATTAAGTGCCAATATTCAAACGTTCTATCGCCATTAAGACTCTCGTCTTAAGTAAAAGGTTAAACGCTTCTGGCAGCACGAATCTTCCTATCGAGGGGGATCAGCAGGACATTTAATAGGCCAGGCACGTCGGAAATCGCCATCGGGAGACAAAAGCTTACGACCTTTGCTGAATCAGGGCCGACAGTTGCAGAGTGCGTGTGGCTCGAATTAAACTGACGAATTAGTATCATCGTCCTGGTAATAAATTGATGGCGTCTCCTCTTTTTGGCTGATTGACCTCGCGCTTCATTTCGAGGACACAACAAATGACCTCAACAAACGCTTAGTCTGTTTTTAATCGATTGAGAAACGATTTTAAAAAATCTCTAATAATTAAAAAAAAACTATTGTATTG
>CAKNWT010274730.1:549-10793 GCA_932066315.1 Andricus coriarius
TATGAATTCTCTGAATTCTTTGAACTCTTATCAATTCTTATGAATTCTCTGAATTCTTCTAAATTCTCTGAAAAAACAAATATCACTAATTTTTTTATTAATGTTCTTTTATTATCTTGGAATCATTGTGATATATTATTATACATTATTGAAATAGTTTAAATTCTTCTGAATTCTTCTGAGTTGTCGGATTTTTTTTGATCCTCTGAATTCTACTAAATTATTTGACTTCTTCTGAATTCTTTTGAATTATCTGAATTCTCCTGAATTATTTGAATTCTTCTAATTTTTTCTGAATTCTCGGAATTCTTTTAAAGTTTTATGAATTCTTTAAACGGTTCTGAATTTCTTGAATTTTCACGACATCACTGAATTTTTTAAATTTTTTCTAATTATATTGACACAATTAGAATACACATTGAGTTAAGTTGAACTCCTTCATAAGTTCCATGAATTATTTTGAATTTTTTCGAACCCTTTTGTATTCTCTGAACTCTAATGATTCATTCTGAATTTTCTGACATCTTCTGAGTCGTCTGAATTCTTTTGAATTCTCAGAAATCTTTCGAATTTTTTATATTCTATTATGAATGTTTTGAATTCTCACTAGACAACTGAATTCTCTTAATGTTTTTTAATTATCTTCAAATCATGAGAATACATTTTATGTTACTTTGAACTCCTTCAGACCTTTTGAATCTTCTGAATGTTCTTGAAATCTTTAGGATACACGTAAAATTATTTTAACTTCCACCGAGTATGTTGCATTTCGTAGAATTGAAACGAATTCTTAGAAGTCACTTCTGCTTCTTTGTATTCTATTGAATTTTTCTATAATTCTCTTAAAATCTTTACTATTCACCATAAACTATTTTGAATTTCTGCACATCTTTTGTATGATTTAAATTCTCGTGAATTCTCTGAATTCTTTTAAATTCTAATGTCAGTGGTCTCGTTAGAATTCAAAAAATGTATAAAAGTTCAAACAAACGAAGTGTATACACTGTCGGTACCGGTAAAAAACACGTGAGCCGTCGTGGGAAGCCAAGCAGAAGTGATAACTTCATATAATGTATGCATCATATTGTATGCTACTGTATCATATTCTATCACAGTATATGATATTGTATCGTTTTGTATTATTTTGTATCATATTGTATCATGGCATATGATATTGTATCATATTGTATTATATTGTTTCGTAATGTATCGCATTGCATGTGTATCACATAGTGTGATAGTATATCATATTGTGCAATACTGTATTAATAGAATTCCTATAAATCGAGATTAAGAAATTTTTTCAAAAAGCACATGTTTCAAGCATACTGAAGAAACTGTCAGGCATTCTAGAGCAAAGTCACTTGATTTAAGAGTTATTTTGTCAGTTTTGGCTTTGGAACGCGCGAAAAAAATGCTATTTTTTTATTTTTTATTTTTTAAAACATTTAGAAACATATTGATGTACGGTTTGTTATGCTTAATAAATATACGCTTAAAATATGTTTAAAAAATTTTTTTAGTTTATTTTATGCTCTCTATGTACATTTAAATGGCACTTTCTCGAAACTACCTTTTTTACCACTTGTTGAAAAAATCGCCGAAACTACAGAATCGATTGGTCTGAAATTTGTACCACATATTCTATACATTTCTATACATTTTTATTTTTACTATAATTTGTTTGCAAAAAATAATAAAAAAATGAGATTTTTTATTTTTTTGTTTCGAATTTTCGCCATTTTTTTGCATGTAAATGCAAAAATCTGCTACCATCGGTTGATGTATATGTATAGAACATGTGGTAAAAATTTCAGACCAATCGATTAGGTAGTTTCGGAGATTTTTTTAACAAGCGGTAAAAAACGTGGTTTCGAGAAAGTGCCATTTAAATGTATATAGAGCGCATAAAACAAACTGAAAAAAAAATTTTAATGTATTTGAAAAGTATATTTATTAGGCATAACAAACCCTACATCAATATCATTATTGATGTTTGAAAAACATTTTAACAAAGATAGCATTTTTTCGCCAAGGCCCCGCTGCCTCAGCCTCCGCGCGGCGACGCTATTCTAACTTAAAATTATTTATTTTACCAAAAGCTTTAATTGAAAATTAAGAATATGAATTATTAATTAAAAATTACGAAAATTTAATACACTGTTTATTATTATCCCAACTTCATTTTTCCGAAGGAACCATGAAGTTAGGGCGAGTAGAACGGCTGTTCGGTTTTTTTCATTATTAATAATTAATTTTTTACTAATTATTTGTTACCATTTCTTTGATTTGAAGTGAAACCGAACAGTCACCATACTCCGTTTTAATATTGCATTACCCTAGAATTAAATATTAACTATAAAAGAGATTTTTACAACGTTAAAAATGAAAACCCTTACATTTAATTGATCTAATTGCTTTTGATTAATGTACGTGTAGACATGGGTACATGTGTACACGTGCATCAATCCGATATTTTATGATTTCTACCTTCTTCTAAAGGAAGTTTGTTTAATATATTTTTTCTTTTTGATTCATTATTGCTTGGACTTTCAGAATTCTTTTGAGGCACTCTGTCCGGGAATTTGTATTTCCGAAATATTATCGTACTTCCATGCGCATTAGAAAAATGGTGAGTGCCATGAGCATACGTGTTATACTTTTTCTTTGAAAATGGAACACACCTACTTTTACTTACTTCTTGGATATAAGTATAGTCACAATAGTTTCACTATAGATCCCAATATCATCCTTCACTCAAAACCAAAAATCATACTTTTGACTTTAACTTAAAGAAACGTGAAATTACTAAAATATCAAAGATTTTAAACATTTTAAAGTGATTTTTCAAGATTTTAAAGAAATGAAGACATTTTAAAGCATTTCAAGAGATTCTCAATGATTCTCAGGGCTTTCAAGGGTGTTCCAGTGTTTTTAAAGAATTAGAAGAAATTTAGATTGAACAAATTTAAGGTTAGCCGCAAATTCTAAAGCTTTAAAGAGATTTTAAAGAATTGAAAAATTTACATTTCAATTTTTAGAGACTTAAAAAGATTTGCATACTTTTAGACAAAATTTCCTATAATTTGAAGCAATTTGAGCGATTTTTAGTTGTTGTGAATTTCTTTAAATTCTTTAGAATTCTTAATACTTTTTATGTTTTTAAACATTACATCATTTCTTTCTTTTAAATTCCCTCAAATTATGTTTAACTGTTCAGGTTATGATTTATCGCAATATTAACTGAGACTAATTTTTATTTTTCGAGCTAGATTGTGCTTTTGGTTTGCGGATCGGATACTTGTGTACTGTTCTATACGCAAAACAATTATTTTTCAAATAACTAACAAATTTAATCGGCTTTGGTATTTTCCTCAAATTCTTTAAAATTCTTTGAATGGGTTTTATTACAGATTACTTCATCAACTCTGAAGAATTGAAATTTCAAGAAAAATTGTTCATTTGACTCGGAAATTCAAGTAACAAATTCATACTTGTCGTTAGAACTAAACCTAATTTAATATAGTCCCTTCTCATCAAGATGGTAAGTAATTTCATTTTCAGATATTGATGTTATTTATTTCAGACATAATTTAAAAAGAATAAAAAGATTCAAGGGTAGCCGCTGTTATAAATCAATATTTTGAAAAATTAGCTGCTAAAAATTCCAAAATTGAAGAAAAAGACAACAAGTAAGAGAAATCAAGATAAAAAAGAATTGATGCAAGAAAATCTAAATAGTGATATATATAATATAATATATCGCAAAAAAGAGAAAGGACGAAGAATATAAAGCACAAGAGGCTGCATATCACGTCCTTTCACTAATAGTAGCTAAAAGCAGCAGGAAAGTCGTCTTTATAAATACCAGTCCCAAGAATGAGCGGGTTCGCATGCAGAAATCAGAAGCCGAATTAAAATCGTTGAAAGCCAATTCAGAAGATGTATAACAGGAAGATTATATAACCAAATATGAAAAGCGAGAAACTTCAAAAGTGGACATGTGTCTAGCAGATTTTGTGGCCTTCTCTAAGCCCAGTAAGAAGAAAAATGAAAGCAATGATGAAAACGACGACTATATTGAAAAAGACGATGATAAAAAACAACGCAATAGGCCAAGGATTATTCGATGTAGAAGATGTAATCAGAAACAAGATTCCCACAATCATTATAAAGAACAAATAATGTTGTATTTGCCTTGGCGATGCGAAGAAAGCGATATTATTGCTAAAGATTGTGAACTCGTTTACGGCGAAAATATAGACACAATCAAAGAAAACAAAAAGAATTATTGCGCTGTTGATGACAAAGTATTAGATGAAGCCATGGAAAATGTATTTGATGCTATTGAAGATATTGAAGAAGAAGAAATAGAAACATTTAATAAGAACAAATTAGATAAAGATCAAGAAGTTGATATTTTCGAACAAGCAGGGAAGGAAACTGTTAAATATGAAGCTTGCAATAGGTATACTGCTCCTATAAGGTTACCCCAAAGAAGAGTTCTACGAAATAATGCAAGAATTGAATGCTAAGCAGCGAGAGATTGTAATGCGCAGATTACACTGCGTCAAGACAAATCAATTGCCATTTTATATCTTCCTAAGTGGTTCTGCTGGTGTTGGAAAAAGTACAGTAATAAATCCCATTTATCAAACTGTAAGCTATTATTTGTCTAGATTGCCTGGTGAAAAATAAGATGCAATGCATGTTTGATTGTGCGTGCCATCCGGTAAAGCAGCGTTTTTGATAGGCAAGGTAACTTTACACACGGCTTTTAAGTTACCAATCGCTCAAAATACTCGCCAATTGCCAGATTTAAGTTCAGACATAGCGAATACTATTCGAGTCAAATTCTTATATTTAAAAGTTTTAATAATTGACGAAATATCGATGGTTGGAGCTAGAATGTTGAATCAGGTAGATACTAGACTTTGACAAATTACAAGCGTTAACGAACCCTTTGGTGGAGTATCGGTATTAGTTGTAAGAGATCTCCATCTACTGCCACCAGCTATGGATGTGCCAGTATTTAAAAATCCAAAAATATCGCGCACGAGTGCACTAGGACATGTATTTTTATGGGATAAATTTGAATTTTATTAATTACCCGAGGTCATGAGACAAAAAAAAACGAAGCTAAACTAATTATAGCATTAAATAATTTAGCTAATGAAGGTACGACAAAGGACGATGTTGATTTAATTAAATCAATATGTGTGAAGGAGAATCAAGTACCAGATCATGCTATTAGATTGTATGCTGCGAACTATCTGGTTGATTCGTATATTGGAAATAGGATAGAAAAATTTGAAGGAGAAAAATTTGTGTCTGAAGCTCACGATCACATAATGGTAAATATTTCAGAAACAGAAAAAAGCAAGCGATTAGAGTCACTAAAAAGTAAAAAAAACATCAGAATGTGCAGGCTTACCGTGCCAAATATTCTTTAAGATTGGTATTAAATATATGCTTACGAATAATATTGACGTTCAAGATGGATTAATACATGGCGCTTGCGGCATTCTAAGAAAGATCACATTTAAAGAAGATTCGAAGGAGATATCTAAAATATAGATAGAGTTTAGCTTCGACAGAGTAGGAAAGAATGCACGAAATAAATACAAGGAATATATGATAATAAATAATATCGATAAAACTCTTACTCCGATTTCAAAACAACGAACCCCGTTGAATATTTCGGAAATATTAGGTTATAAATTCATTAGAGAGCAATTTTCTATAGTCCCTGCAGAAGCTATCACTATTCATATGAGCCAAGGTCAAACCTACGATTTAGTATGTTCAGATTTGAGAAAAAATCAAAGAAAAACCAACTCAATGTTATATGTTGCACTTGGCCGCACACGATAATTACGAGGACTTTATATAATTGGCGATTTTAAGCCTCCAGTTGAACAAAAGATTGACGATCCTAGTACTATTGAACTAAAGCGATTAAAAAGTAATCGTCAATTGACTTCAGCGTTCAATAATCTAACCAATTCTAAAGGTAAACAAAAATTTTTCAACACTAGATCATTAAAGAAACATGCAAGCAAAATTGCAAATGACCACTGGTATAAAAAAGCAGTTATTTTTCATTTTGAATGCTTAAACATGGTAAAGAAATTTACTTTAAATCGCTCTTGAAATTCAAAACGCACTTACCACAAAAAAAATGAATTTGATAGAAAATGGAAGAGAATTAAAAAATTACTATATCCCGAAGTCAAGTTTAAAATCCAAAACAAGTTATCCCAGGGCAAACCTCAGCTACTGGGCGGGTCGCAGGTGGCGGATAGCGAATGTCCTGAGTAAAGTATTATTTTTTCAAATTGCGTATTTATGCTTTTTTCAATTGGAAATAACTGATTGATACAGATACGTACATTTCAATATTAATTGATATTATTACTCGCAATAATATATATTTATTGAAATATATATTATTACTCGCAATAATATATATTTATTGAAATAATACATTTCTCAGGGTAGCTGCGAATAAAGATTAGTGCAAAATAAGCAATAAATGATAAAATCATCTTAATAGACGAAACTTATACTTTATTTTGCAGTATCTGAATAAGCAGTCCCGGACCGAGGTAAAGAATGTAGTGATGCATATCGATCATTTAACAATTTTTCTAAAATCTGGTCAGATTAAATTGAAACGTTGAACACCATACTCATCACATCGAGACAAACGATCACCCAATCCAGATGATCGTCTCGTCTCGATCGACTTTTATCATTGCAAATTCTTGATCTCCATTGAATTTCAGTTCCATCTAACTATGTTTTAAGCAAATCTCGATTTTGTCCAAAAATGATCGATATGCATCACTAAAAGAATGTTATATAATGAATTTTTAAATTATTCTGCAAAGTTCATATAATATTTAATATAATATAATTTTGTTTGTATATTACATTCTCATCGATAACATGACGCAAAAGCACAAATCATTTAAATAATTATTTAAAAATTTAGCATATATATGTTCCAAAAACGACTTACATACTTTTTTTCTCCCCTTTTCAGATAGTTGGAAAAAATCTTTCTGATTGTATGATTTATTAAAAAGATACGGAAATATACGCTGAAGTAAAGGAATTTCCGTCTTCATTTCAAATCAAATACAAATTTAGTCATTTTTATCTGAAGAACATAGAACATAACATATGGTCGTTGCGAAGCGCGACGACCAGATCGCGCGCCTTAAGCGAGCTCAAACTTTTGGGTTTCTATTATACGATGAACAGAAACCAGCGTGGAGCGCGAGGTTTAAATGATTTTTAAACCAAATAGTGGGAGTAAAAAGAGAAGGGTTGGGAAAGAAACAGTATAAATTTGAAACAGAAAACATTTGATATACTAGGATACGAAATCCTAATAATTTTCAATGATTTAGCAAAACTATATTATAGTTACATTAAAAAATTAAAATTCAACAGTTTCTATTTCTTCCCTCAGAATTAAGTTCACAATCTGACAATAATCCCAATTATCATGGACAACCTTGGATGGGCGGGATTCCTTTCCATGATCTATCTCCTTTCGGAAATTTTCCTGTTGGACAACCTTCTTTCGAACAACATTTTTTCGGACATCCTTCTGTCGCACATCATTCTGCTGGACAATCTTCTTTCGGAAATCCTTCTGTCGGGCAATCTTCAGTCGGACAACATTCTGCCGGACATCCTTCTGACCAACAATCTTATGACGGATTACATTCTATTTCCGGAGATGCTTCTCTCCACGAAAGTATTGAAGTTATTCCTCCTAGTGCCATTGCTGTTCATACAGGACCTTATCCTCCCATTATACGAGCTTCGAATTTCAATCCAGATTTGGTGACGTACACGGACGCTTTTATTCCTGCCGGCTTATTTGTATATATAGATGAGCAAGTTGTCGCAGTACCACATGACATACAGTATCGAGTATTAAGTTCAGTTCCCGATTTGCACATCCTTGGAATACTCGAAGGTAATCGTTTTCAGCATTATCTGGCATTATATGCTATATTTCGTCAAAATTACCATCAAGTTACAATACCCCCACCTCCAAATGCAGTCACACCTTACAAAGCTCAGCTAATGCACAAGAAAGAAAAAGATCAACTCATTAACCTTCGACAATTTCAATTTCCTGCAAAGAGACCCGCTAAGGAGCTTACAATTAACAATTTCTTGCGAAACCCAACAGACGCAGCAGAAAAGCAACAAAAAAGAAACAGGAGACCCAAATAATTTTGTATTTTTAAACTGTCTCGAAATATTTTTTTGTGAAAAAGCGTCCCTGCTATGTTGTTGACGGCAGTGCGAAGAGCCTAAAATTATAAATGAAATTGGTCTTCAAATTAGGACACCAGATTTTAAAAGACACTGCACTTATTATATTTTCATTTTTATATCAATTACGCTCATCGTGGACGAAAGAAAATATATTTTTTGTGTCTGAGAATAAAGCACTTGACACTATACAAAAAAGTCGTCACATTCACTATGATCTTAACCATAGTTCACAAGATGTGAGGTAGGAATTTCCGTTCGGACATTTTATTCATGATACCATTTTTTAAATAAAAATTTGAAATGTATTTTCACATTGGGAATGATTTTAATTAATAATTTCTAAACCTAATTTTATCCTGAAATAAGTTAAAGATGCAGCTTATTTATCATATTAAAATCTTGTTAAAGCTTCCACTTCGAAATTAATTCTATTTTTCTTTTTGTTTGAAAACAAACAATGGATGTTGTTGGGTCAAGTTCTGTATTTTCATTCACGAAAATACGTTCCCATTTGTCCGCGATAAGTCTTAATTTTTAAAAGTAATAATTAAGTAAACGAAAAGTTTTTTTTATTTCTGCTGTCCTGATTTATAGCTCGAATTCACTCATACTTTGTTATTTTCCCATTACGGCCAGTCCAGGGCTAACGTTATGAAAAATTCCGTAATAATATTGAGTGTCATATTTGAAATCATTCTTTATGCACACAGCATACATGTAAATCTGGCAAATTGTATTCTTCAATTCTTGTAAATGGTATTTCGAAAAATAAAACTCAGAATCATCAAATAAACAACTATTCCCAATATACCACTCTAAATTTATTTCCGCCTCCCATTTAAATTTGCGCGCGCACGCCCCTTTAAGGTGGCCTATATTAAGATCGCACAAAGGAATACTTTTTAAAAAATTGTTGAATTTTCAACCAAATAGATGAAATTTGAACCAAACAACTATATTCTCAAACAAGAAAATTAATTTTTCACCGAAAAAGATGAATTGTCAACAAAATACGTGCTATTTCCACGGAGAAGTTTAATTTTTAAATAAGGAAGATGCATTTTCAACCAAAATGTTGAATTTTCAACTAAAAAAGATAAATTTTCTACCAAAGAGAATAATCTTTAATTTTCAACAAACACAAAATGACTATCCCATCTTACATCTTCTTCAATTATTTTAGCAGAAAATTCATTTCTTGGGTTGAAAATTTAGGTATATTTTTGAAAATTCATTTTTTTTTATACACATTCAACTATTCCATTTTTAGTTAAAAATTTATCTTTATCAATTGAAAAGTTAACAAAATTTATCTATTTCAGTTTTGATGAAAATTTGTCTTTCTCATTCGAAAATTCATGTATTTTGTTAAAAAATTCTTTGTGTTTTTTTTGGGTAAAGATTTTTTATTTTAGTTGAACGTTCATTTATTTTTTTGAAAATTTGACTACTTTGTTGGAAAAATTTTTCGTCCAAAAATAATTTTCAACTCAAAATGTAACTATTCCATTTTTGGTGAAAAATTGGTCTTTAGTTCACCTAGAAAGATGTATCTTTTAAATAAATTTATATTATTACAATTCATAATATGCATTGATATTGAAACAAATTTATTTTTATTGTCTCATTTTTACAAATAAAAAATTGCGCATCCTATACAGAAAAAATGTTTGCTAATTAACATTTTATTGCACTTTGTGTCGTTCTTCCAAAAACTCAATTTGTTTATTTTCAAAGTTATTATTTTAAGATTCAAACAAAAAATACGCATCCTATAAAAAATAATTCGTAACAGATTTATTGATCTTTCTTGCGTGAGCAATTTTTCTTTATCAATTATTCTCCATACCTTGTGTTGTTTTTTCAAAAATATGAAAAATAGTGTTGCAAACCATTCAGAAATTAATCTATGTTTCCTTCAAATATAAGTTGTCTAAGCT
>CAKNWT010274737.1:0-15931 GCA_932066315.1 Andricus coriarius
GTTCATAATGTTTCATTGTGAACTTGACAGAGTTTGCAGTAGTCCAGTAACCATTCCTGTATGTACTGTACCGATGAGCTGATTGCTGCGTTGGAGACCCGAGTTGAATTCTCGGCAAGTAAGTTTTTTCATCTAGCTCGGCTTTTCCTCTTTCAGCAAATAAATGTCCATAATTTAATGTTTCAGACTTAGCGAATATATGCATAAAATTCAAGTTTATGAAATGAGAAAGACTACGATAGCCCCTCGAAACACCCGCCACTCTCTGTCCTCGTAAATTCTTTTTGGCTGATCATTCTTTACTGTTTCGAGCAGAGGACTAATTCCTGTTCTGGACTGTAATTCTGTACAGTGCGCTACAGGGATCAGGCCGTTGGCGAACTATAATATCTTTAGTTGCCTGAAGGAAATAATCCCAACAATGTCAATTCAGTAATAAATACCTCGACTACCAGCTCTACAGACTCTATTTTTCACTTCCATTTTTCTCCATGCCCCCTTTATCATGCATTTCTTATGAACAAATTTCCGCTAAACATCCCATCCCTGGCATGTGATGCAATTCACTTCGCCTAAATACACTTGCTTCGTTAAATGGCCCTCTTCCATTCTCTTAACATGACCAAACCATCTCAACAAATTTCTTTCACTCTTGCCAATCAGTCTTTCTTCTACACCACGTTCTTTGAGAACATACTGATCACTAACTTTGTCCATTAGCGTTTTATCGCATATAATCAGTAGAAATTGCATGCCAACCATGTTTACTTTACTTTTATTATATTCTTGGTACGTTCAGATGCCGCTACCATGCATTACAGTGGGTGCAAGCACATAATCACATATTGTGATCTTAGCTTTATTCGTCACATTTTTATATCTAGAAATGGCTCCTACACTGCCGGTAATCTTTTTACCCTCTTTTGTACGCCTGAATATCCCTCCATTTATCTTTACATGAGCAGTAAATAAACTTCCAAGATACACGAAAACATCAACTTGTAAAATGCTCTTTTCGTCTGAAGCAATACTGCATACTGTTTTCTCATTCCTTTTTCCAAACCGAATAATTTTGGTCTTATTTACGTTCATCTTAAAATCGATAGTCTCCGCGCTAGAACCCAGTCTACTCTACATTCTCTGCAAATCATAGAATTATTCTGCCGTAACAACCTCATAATCTGCAAACGTCAATCCACGCACCTTTAATGTCTCGAGATCAACATGTTTTTTTAACATTTAACTCACTACGTAAAAGTGTACACATTAAATACTAAGTCGAAAAGGTTTACACATCAAAGTCTACACATTAAAGTCTACACATTAAGGTCTACACATTAAAGTGTACACATAATAACTATGCACATTAATTCTTTTTTATTGTACACCTCGTTATCTAAAAAGCCTACACGTTCAAATTCTGCACATTATATTCTACACATTAAACTCTGCATATTAAAGTCTACACGTTAAACAGTACACATGAAACTATGCAAATTGAAGTATATGCGTTAACATCTATACATATGTAAATGGAACACTAAGGAAAATATCATTTTTATCGGTAACTGTTCATTATGATTCATAAGTTTGCATGCAAATGCTCTGCAAAAAAATGACCTGCTTATTTTCATGTGCATGCACTTTAGCTATATTGTGTTGTGAAGCTAAAGGTTAATCATGAACAGTATTTATGGTAATGAGAGTATCTACAATAATAGATGGGAGCCTCAGTGGCTCAGGCGGTTAGGCGATCAGTCTTCATTTTAGAGGTCCGCGGTTCGCCTGTACCTTTGCAATTTTTTCTGTATACTTTTACCGGATTATTAGTGGTCGGGATCCCACTTTAAGCTGTAGGTCCCCTCATCATGCGTTTGGCTGCAACCTGGTCCGTGCATAGTAGGGTAAAAAAGAAACCAGGTTTACGTACTTAATATGTCATATAGGCATATTACTCTCAACTGATCACTTGAGTGCATTATATAATGTGTCCATGACTGATGATACATCCCGGGATAGCCCCGTGTAGAAAGGTTCACATAAAAAATCCAACACATAAACAAAAAATGCCTTTGATATATTGGACTGTAATCATCTTAAGTCTGAGGTTGTCTTTTTATTTGTGATAGCTCTAAACAACCATTCAGAGGGAACTAATGTCACCTTCAACGCTCGCAACCGATGTGTAAGAACAACATGGGTAAAAGACAAACTCTAAACTATGTTAACTACCCAATTTTATGACTAATATAACATCGTCGCAAGAGATTTGAAACAGCGTATAAAATTGCTAAAATCTTTATCTCATGAGGCACTTGACTTAGGTTAGGCGCTCGGATTTCCTGTTACACGTCTGAGGTTTGATCTCTGAGTCGGTACCTCAAGAAACTTTTCCATGTACTTTTACTGAGGTGCAGGTGGCTCGGATGTCACATTAAGCTGCACGTCCCACCATCATGCACTTGACCACAACCTAGTCTATGGATGGCGGGGTGAAACGGAAACCAGACTTACTCTCATCAGATTACTTGCTTGCATTATAAAAATCGTCCATGACTTACGACACGTACTGAGATGGCTCCATGTAGAAAGGTTTGCTTCAAAATCCAACTTAGGCCATCTAGCGTGCCTTCGCCCAATACCACCTAAGCTACCTGAGTTACCCCATCTGAAGATTCATATTAAGGAACCTCGAAGGATCCTGTACATGTACCTGTAAAGGTTCACGCACACAACCCGTAGAGAATATCTTAAGTTTCCTGCGCAGGAATTTAGCGAAGGGAAAAGCAGACAATCCTGTAAAGAAACCTGTATACAAAGGAACCTATATACAAGGGAACCTTTGGAAGATCCAGTACACTTTCCTTTACGAAGTGAATTGAGGCGCGGCCTACTGTACAGAAACTTGTTCAGGATCCTGCACATTAATCTGCACAGTAACTAATTCACTAGAGTTCGCTAAAATATTGACTCTACTCTCGATACTGATGTAAGCGACATGAGTTTTCATGATGATTTGGTTTAAAGGATCCTATAAACGTCCCTGTGCAGAAACCCAGCCTTAATTTATTTCAGAAAGGAGCTTAAACAGAATCTATCCAAAGGTGCCTTTTTTAGGTGCAGATTACTTTGCAGGATCATAAACAGTTTCCTTTGCCAAATTCCCGTAGAGTAAACGTCGATTGTTCTTTTACAAGTTATCGTGCGCGAACATGTACGGGAATATGTGCAGAATCCTCCGAGGTTCCTGTACAGATAGATTTTCAGCTGGGACCGAAACACCCATGTATTTTTCTCCCCCAAATTAATTTAAGGGAAACGAATGTATCGAACTGAATTTTGTTTTAATCGACGGATAACTTTTTTGCGCATGATGGTCTGATTATTTTGATTCGCTAGTTCTAAAAAACAAATATTTAAATATTCATAATGTTCACCATATAGTTGAGGTATTTAAATTTCTATAAAGATGGCGGCCGATGATATGGTTATATATTTTGGTTTATTGCTAGTGTCTGGTGCATTTGATGTCAATTAGAGACGAAAAAAGTTATTATGCAATTTATTAAGATTCTACAAAAATTGGTGTCATGGCATTTCTCAGTGACATAAGGTCATTAAGATGAGACATATGAGCCAGGTGAGAAGACAGCAGAAGTCTTCGTCAAATCGAATTGTCTTAGAATGAAGAGTGTAATTTTGGTTGCCTGCTGCTTGTGAGAGCTTATGACTTAATCATTACAATTATATTTATTTTAGAAATTCAAAGTTATTCACAGTTAAATTAATGACGTTTATGTTAATTTATAATTTCAAATGTTTAAATTATATTAAAGTAACTATGAGTAAAGCCACGCAAGGGAATCATCGCCCTGGAGAAAAAATTCACTTGGAAATTCACATGAAATTCTCCGTGGAAATCACGTAGAACTACTCGTGGAATAATTAAGGAAATTCACGTGGGGTTATGCGTTGAATTCCACGTGAAATCCGGGTCATAAATTAAAACACTTAACATGGAAATCCACGAGAAAGTTCACGTGGATATCCACGTGAATTAAGAAAAATTCGTTGATTTCCACGCAAATTTTAATATGGTTTTGCACATAGATTTTTACGTGGAACTCTACGTAGAATTCCAGGTGAAAACACCTCTAGAGTCATAGAACGATATATAGTAATATAGTACACGGGTCACTCAAGACTCAAAAATGCCATCCATTTTTAGGTTCAATTGCGGTTTAGGAGCTACTTGCATTTGAAAATTATGTTTAACGTTCCATACTGAACTCCACGGGAATTTCAAACTGGATTCTCACGCACAACTCAGCTTTAGATCCCACATGGAACTTCCACGTGGATTATTTTAATTTACCACTGGAATTTCATGGGGAATCGATACATTCAAAAATAATAAACAAATTTTAATTGAGGAATTCAAAAATATTTAAAAAATTTTAATAAAAAAATAATAAAAAAATTTGAATTGATACATTTTGAAAATGTTAATATAACAGCTTACCTTGCAATTACCAGATTATAAGGGCCAACTGAAAATCAAAATATGCGGAATTAACAGCAGAACTAGTTTTTAAACTTTTGTAAGTTTTTGAAATTCGAACTGCGCATCTTGTCCCAGATGTGTTGAAATATTTTCATCTGATGCAATTTGGCCTATTAAAAAAAAAAATTTTGATTTCTCGCTTCGTTGTTGGTGCAAATCTGTACTTCAGACTGGAAGGCGATATTTTTACTCTGCTCGACCGACAGGATCTCGAAACATACCTTAAGGTGAAAAAACTCAATCATCTCACTCTAACATACCATGACGCCGTACGTTTTAGTGAGATAAAATAGATTTTTCCTTATTCACTGAGTGAAAAACGGTAAAAAAAACCTGTTGTCTCTCTTAAATATATGGCGTCATAATGTGTAGCAGTGAGATGATGGCCCATTTTCACCAAATGGTGTGTAAAGCACCTTAACTCAGTGGAAGGCAAACCCAAAGACAAAACTGGGAGCAGGACATCATATGTTGGAGAGGAAAATACGTTGATGAGCGCTCTATCTCTTTTTAAAGCTGAAGGGTTGAAAGACATAGGTCAGCCATCAAAGGATTTCCTTTCTCTAAGTATTCCTACCAAGTAGGGATAGTCGATAACGATCGTGAGCATCAGATCGATCATCGAACCATCCGATGCAGGCTTATAAGAGATGCATATTCTCCGAATATAATTTCACATACATTTTATTTCACCAAACGTGAAGTTACCTAAGTGTTATTTATCCCCTGATAGCACGGAACGTTCCTGAAACGTCCCTGGAATGATCCGAGGGCACCTTCGAAACGTTACAGCGAAAAGTTCCAGGCACTTTTCCAGGACGTGTAAAATATCCGCCTCTTGGGAATGTTCCAGTGGCATCCAAAGGGAACCCAGTGAGCACCAGGACATCCTAAAGACGTCTTTAGAATGTGACTCTATGTCATGTGATTTGGCGTCCTCAAGACATCCTTTAGATCTTTTCATGTTTTTATAACTTTAAGACTTATGTGCCGACTGGAAGCTTACCGTTAATATTATTTTCAACAACAAATATCTCATTTTTGAGTTTTGAGTACCGCATATAGTGTACTATAATATACAGTGCCTTGTTATATTATTAGGCCAAAGTTGAAAAATTTCCATTTTCTTTGAGCATACTTGTATTTTCAAACTCCTGGTTCGATAGATTCGCCAGATTAGCCAGATTCGTCAGACGAATTAGCACATTTTAGCTGGGATAAAAGTCACCGTTCTCGACTGGACGCGAAACTCTCTAGATATTAATCCCATCAGGAACATTTGGTACTTCATGAATGAATCAGAAGTCAGTAAGCACACTCCTACAACCAAGCAAGAGCTAATTTGGAAACTCAATCTCACTTGAGAACATTACCCAGAGATAAAGAGAACAATTAAGATCTGAACCGAAGAAGGACATTGTTGTGCCTACCCATGAGAACAGCAGCCTTCTGCAGTGTAGTAGTCGATGAGGAAATCTGTATATCTCCCCAAAGCTTCCGAAATTGTAGCAGAGTTTCATATGCTTCCATAAATTTCATAGGTTTCAAAACTTTTCTAGTTTTTATAATTTTCCACAATTTTTCACAATTTACCATAATTTAATAGAAATCTCCAGGAATTCAATAACTTTTTCTAATATTTTATTAATTTTAAGGAAACTGCGCAAACTTTCATCAATTTCCGCAAGTTTTTATAAATTTCCGTAAACTTTATAAATTTTCCGAGACTTTATAAAAGTTTATACCTAAAAATTATAAAAATCAATAAAAAATTCTTTGCAATCTTTTCCAATGCGCTCACAAATTTTTTAATCCTCCGAGATTCACCGAAAACACAACAAAATCCCGTGAACTTACATGAAAGCAGATATTTCTTCTTAATTCCAAAAAACTCTGATAAAAATTTTGTAATAAAATATTCATCTTTGTATAAGCTTTTGTAATTGGCATTAATACCAGGCGTGAAGTGTTTGATCTTCGTCACAATGTAATTAGCACTTTTAGTTCTTTGAACTCGCAGATGATCATTTCTCTTGGAAATTAATGGAATTGTTCATATTATTTGAAAGAATGAATGACTGACGAAACAAGTATATATAGGTAAGGTAAGTGGTAGCGTACCCAGAGGCAGACCGAGCAAAGAGTCGTTGGAATGTGCGAATGAGAACCTAATTTGAAAAAATATTAAAAACCATCAAAACACAAGAGCTTGAATGAGAAAATGCATGGACGTAAAGGAAGCTAGAGGCCAGGACAGAAAAGTGTGGCCAAATTTTTTTATAAGGAATGCATGATGAAAAGTGTCAGTTGAGTGACTGACGCCTAAAACAAAAGAACTTGGACATTATTGGGCCCGAGTGGAGAGCTTTTAATAATGACTTTGTGAAGCTCTTCGAACTCTGTACGAAATTTAGGAATCTTAAAACTGTGAATGCGCCAATCTGTATTGAATTCTCATAGAGAATTCCAAGATTTCGTTGAGATTGTCGGGGGTTTCGAGATTTCCGACGCTGCTCGCGATCAGAACTCTCGTGGGATTCCATAGACTCGGCTAAACTCGGCGGCTTTCTAATTAAGTCGACTGTTCGTTCCACGCATAGGAGCGTATGTTGGAATGCTTCTGTCCACAATAGCCTAAGATTTTTAAGATTTCTCACAAATGCTAGATTACTGAGAGATTTCCAAGAGTTCCTTCAAGAATTCTTTTAAGATTTCCCGCGCAGCAATCTAAGATTTCTTAGTGAGTAGCTCCTCGGGTGCTTGCGACCTGGGTGCGAACAGTTTTGCGGAACGAACGTGTTATATGTATAAATAAAAAACACGGAAAATTTAGATTAATCTTAAAATATGTACCTCCCCCCCCCTCTCCGCTATAGACCGCCTGGTACAATTCCGTTCATCACTTTTCTCATATAACCTCCCTAATCCATGGCTAGAACCGAGTGAGTCATGTTGTATAACTAATCATGCACTACAAATTTTATGTAAACCGTCTCGCCGTTTTTATATTAACTGTTTATATTAATTCCCTACCAAAGGTTTTCTCCGGACCGAAGGTGTTATAACACTGAAGGTCTTCTCGCGTTGGCGTCGCGGTATAGCTTCAGCTTTCTTCTCATGACTTTGATGGCTATGTTGGCTTTAACATTGCTACCGATAGGTTTGCCCATGCCAGACAGACAGAGAGCGAAGAGGAAACGGACTAAGAGGATCACAAAAACTCATATAAATCATGGAGAGTCTTATCAATATTTTGAAATGCTTATCGCTTCCCGAGGATCGTCCGGTCACCCTCAGAGGCAACGAATGAGGGCCACATCATGCGAGATGATGGTTGTGAGAAAGTCAAGCAGATCTCAGTAATTAAACAGCTCGCCAGCAAGAACATCTGCGACAAAAGGTAAACAGTGGGACATCAACTATTTCTGCTGAGGATGCTTTGGCTAGCGTTAGCAATTTGCAACCAACCACCGCGACAGAAATACCGCGGGAAAGCGTCAAGTGGGATGCCATAATGAAAGAGGAATTGGTACGCGTCTCTATTATGAAAGTGCACAGTTTGAAACCAAAACCGAAACAGAATACAACTTTAGGACAAAGTTCGCTGCAAACTATCCTAACAGAAACAATGTTGCACTAAGAGATCTTATCCCTAAGGTGAAGGACATTAGGAACAATCTACACATCTCAGAAAACCGAGCAATGGAGATTAAACAACAGGTTAATTTGGCGTGGTAAACCGTCGACAATGAACATCAGTTGAAGGAAGCTGCATCGCAAGATCAAGTGGCAGCAGTTGATGTTCTTGCTCAACTTGATGTGGACCCAGTCGCACCATATCCCACAGAGGCAAATGGCCTAATTCGACCAGAGGCAGAATCAGAGGTTCCGAAACCAAGAAGGCGATTAAAATGGACATACCATATGAATAAAGATGTTATGCGCCTCTATTTTTTTACAGCGAAATATAGGCAAAGTGTGAGGAAATAAAAGCATCGACTCTTCTTACTTAAGTACCAGGAGCTAACCACCAAAAAGAATCAACAGAATCTGGTAGACCGAAAACGCTCAACATCTATAGGCAGATTGCTTTCGGCTGTTGAAATATCTGCCCTTAAAATGGAAGAGAAACAGAAGCTTCCTATTGATGAACTCCCGTTGAAAGTAAATCAAGTACTTCATCGCGAAGAATCTGTCTGCACTAATAGAACACCTGAGTAGCAAGTTTTTACGTATTAGTTTGAACGCAACATTAACTGCGTTAGAGGTGCAAACTTTTGTGCATTGTGTAGCTATAGCAGCCGTTAAAACTTTGGGCCGCAGAACTCGGCCTACAAATGCACAATTTGCTCCACGAAGGGATCAAGATCCACCATGGCCGATCAGGTTGGTCATGTACGTCAGCAAAGTAATGTGCAAATTGGGTCGACTGGCTCAATATAAGAAAGGAAATAGAACCAGAAAGCTGATACACTATGTTTATAAAATTATTCATCCTCGGTACCTCGAGGCATTGAAACCAGCAATATTGGATGATATTATCAACTTCCAAAGGCAGGGGCTTGAAGTTCTTACTGCTAAATAGCGGCTTTACAAGAAAAGTAGGGCAAGAAGGCAACAAAATAGAACCTTTCAGGCAGATAAAAGAAGGTTCTATCGTTGACTGAGTGTAAAGCAAAATACCCATCAAGAAACCGAAGTCCCTTTATTGGAAGACATGGCTAACTATTGTCGTGTGCTCAAGAAAAAATGAACAGAAGCAATTTAGGCGCTGAGTGGTTACAACTAGAGAAAGCAAGAGGAAGCGATGGCCTTGAAATTGAGCTGACTAAAATTACAGATCCAAGTGTTTCAGCAGTTTTGAAAAGGTCAGGTAACGGGAAAGCTCCAGGTCCAGACATGGTGCACAATTTCTGACACAAGAACCTGACGCGTGTGCATCCTACGTTGAGAAGGTCTTTTCAGTAGATCATCATACACCCATATCTGATGCCATGCTATATGCTCAAGCGTACTGCGAATATGTTGCCTAAAAAAACAGAACCTCAAAATCCACCAGAATTTAGACCTATAGCCTGCCTTCCAACAATTTATAAATGCCTTACAGCTATCATTGCAGATAAGGTATATTTTCACTGCAACGAGAACGACATCCTTACAGAAGAACAAAAAGGATGTTGTAAAAACTCGCAGAGCAGTAATGATCTAGCGACCATAGACGCTGTTGCCATGACGCAATGTCGCAAACATCAAAGAAACTTGCACAAGGCATACATTGACTACAAGCAAGCGGTTATTTAGCATATATAAGATTGTTAAGAAAAGCTTACGACTACCTTCACTACAAAACTCAGATTGATTCTGAAGAGTTTTCCTAACTCGGCAAACAAGATCAGGGCAATCAGCACCTATGCCGTCCCTGTCCTCACGTACTCCTTTAGGCTCATCAGATGGTAAAACACCGACGTTGAAAGTTTAAACAGAACCGTCCGCATACAAATGACGAATCACCGAATGCACCACAGTAATTCTGCGATTGAAAGGGTTTAACGGTTCGTCTTTCTCGGACTACTTTCTAAAGCCTTAGCGGACGCTTCAGCCTAGCCAGGGTCAGGTTTGTAGGTCAATTAGAATGCTGTTTTATTTTGTGAATCAAAAGTAACAAGCGCATGGTTTGAGGTGTGATTCGTAGTACGGTATTGGTAGTACGGTTGTCTTGGAACGGAGACGGAGAGCGGTCGATTCTTCCTTATAATGGGTCTTGCGATTACAATAATCGGTTCGTAAAACGGAAGCTAGCGGGATGTTAACGGAAAGGTTTCGCGGAGACCCGCAGGAAGGTGGAGAGTCGATGGGGATCTGTGATAGTCCGTTATGGAGAGGTGAGGAATGATAATTATAGGAGCGCCTATTAGTTGTCATTCGTGTTAGGTTTCGACGACAAGGTGAGCACCCATCGATAATCGGAACCATACACCCTGAGTACGGATCGATCAGTTTTTGAAAGAGGTGAGGAACGGTTATTATGGGAGCGCCCATAATTATCGTTCGTGCTAGGTTTTGAATAGTATGGGAACACATATCGGTAATCGAAACCATACACCTTTCCGTCCGGGGTCATGTCAGTCTCTAGCGGTGGTGTCTACATGGTGCGTGGGACGCCAACCGTAGGAACACCTATCGATTGTCGTTCCTACGATTTCGGGTAGGCAATGTCAGGGGCACCTGGACATTGACGACCGTCGGAGTAGAAATGTCGGTGGAGAGTGGCAAGGGTGGGAACATGCACTCCTTACGTCTCTCGCTGGTCCTCTGCCTACCATAGGAGGGCCTATCGGTAGGGAGAAGGCCTGAGTTTTCACCGGGCGAGAGCTGAGCGATCTAATCGGTACGCCACATCCGGCTCGACTGAATAACTAGTGACGCGTCGCCAGTCTTAAAGGAATGGCTCGTGACTGCTGGCGGTCGGGGGGGGGGGGGGGCCCTAGAGTGGGGATCGAAGTTCGGTTGGACTCGGTGGCGCGAGTCTGCTATGTGTGACCGCAAGCACGCGCGTGTGTGTAACCTCTCGTTACAAGGGTGGTTCTACCACGGCATAGAGGGAGTAAGGGCGTTGCAGATGTCAAGAAGCTGCGAAAGTTACAAGATATACAGTTGCGAGACTATTTTAACAGCAAGCGAGATGTTGCACTTTACAACACCATCTATAAAGCGAATCTTTATTACACGCACTTGAATTTGTCCTCAGAGGAGGCCTTGAATATCAGGATAGAAAACAGAAATTATCGCAAGAACGTGTTACATCAAGACGTGGTTGACTGGTGCCGATTATGTGAGGAAAGCAATTAAACCCATCGAACATATTATTAATGGTTGTCACATAATGGCTCAGAGAGAATATACGCACAGATATAATTATACATCAAAAACTTGCCCTAAACCTGGGACTCTCAACAGAATGGATGCCTTTCTATAGATACGTTCCAGTTCTCGTTTTAGCAAACGAAGATTACATCTTATATCGTGATGCTAGAGAAAAAAAGTGGAAAAGTCTACATCATCGACATTGCTTGTCCACTTAACTGGAATTTGCAGGCAACCTATACAACCAAGATCCATAAGTATAGCGAGATAAAGCATGAACTCAGAAGGCGGTTTTATTGAACACCTGTCGCATTGTAAGAAACTTTCTAGACCACCATATACTGACATCCAACAAAATTTCTCATTGCTATAAACAATCTTGATCAATTAATTCTTAAAATAATTCTTTCATATAGAATAAATCTGTTTTTTGTGTTCAATAGTTACTGTTACCTTGAAATAAGGAACCGAATCGTAAAACGTCAACACTCAACAGTTTTTTCAATATTATAAACAATGAAGATGAAGGAAATCATGAAGCTTACCCACTTTGAACGAAAAGTTCTGGTTTTCAGCAGCGTTGTCCATTCTTGCCTCAAGCATCTCCAATCAGCAGATCCTGAACTTGTGCATCCATGGGACGAGGGGCAGTCTCCTTAAGGGTTCTGAAGTTTTTTATGGAGGGATCAGTCAAAATCAACAACTTGTGACACAAATCTTCATTGGTTGCAATCCGATTGATTTTAGGGGTATTTAATTCCCTTATCCTCTTAAAAATCGTATTATTCGCCTCTTTGGGCTCTTCTGTCAATTGGCATATAGGCAATGGAGCATTTTATTGGACCCAAAAAACAAAATTATTCTATAGGAAAGAATTATTTCAAGAATTAATTGATCATGAGTGTTTATAACAATGGGGAATTTTGTTGGGTGTCAGTATATTTCGTAGGAGTTTCATTTTTTATGATCTGATCAACATTTCAGAAAGAAAGAGAATTTTCCTATTTGAAAGCGACCATTAAATGCAATTGTTGATCAGAATTGTTATTAACATTGAAAAATATTGTGAAATGTCCGTTTCTTCCAGCAGAATTTTAATTTAGAGATAAAATGAACAATTATGCAAAACAATGGACTTTTTCCATCGAAGAGTGACCGTTTAATGCATTTGTTAATCAGTATTGTTTATAACAATGGTCAATATTGTTGATTGTCCATTTCTGTCATGGAATTTTCATTTTTGAAGGCAAAAATAAGGATTGCGCAGAAAAAATGCATTTTATATAACCAAAAGTGCTTATTTATTGAATTTGTTTATGAAACTTGTTTATAACAATCAAAAAAATAATACTCAAGTGTTTGATTTTAGTGAAACAGTGACTTTATTTTATTTTGCGGGGAAAAAACGTGATGAAACGAGCTTCCAGGCTTCAATGTACAGCAAAAATCGATTTTGTTCATAAATTTGTTTATAACAATTGAACATATTGCAGGAACTTCATCTAATTTATGAGGATTTGTTAATCGATTATAAATCTATCAGTTTTTCACATTTTTGAGGTAATATCAATAAATGATACAGAACAGGCAGCTCAAACATGAAAAATTATGGTTTTTTGGCTTTTTTCAACTTAAATAATAAACAAGCAGAGCCTCTTTTGCAAAATCGGCCTTGACAGACCTCTTAAGAATTTAATTAGCTTTAATTAAAAAAAAAAGAGGAAATCGGATAAAAATTGTAGGCTCTGGATCATTTTCCACCCCAACTTCCTAATTCGCTGCACTGTGAGTCTGTTCAATAAAACGTCATGTGCCCTTGACAATCCGCCTAGTCCAGAAGAGATTCAAGTCTTCTAGGAGCAATGTATATGGAGATGCTTATAGCTTAATGAAGGCGCTTTACATATATCACTCTTTTGTGACTTTTATCAAAGGAAAGGGTTGCAACGTCAAGAGGTGGAGTTCCACCAATTACTTCTGAAGCACTGAAGAAAGTTGTCGCTAAAATGAAGAACTTTTCAACGACAGGGCCATATAAAATCAACAACTTTTGGTGGAAGAAGTTCACTTCTAGGCACCAACGTCTGGATCGTACATTTACTACTTTCTTAAACGGAGAACAACCCATCCCGCAATGTTTAGTGGAATTTCTGATGGTGCTCATCCCTAAGACCTGAAATTTGCAGAGTCCAAAGAACTACAGGCCCATAGCTTGTTTAAACACCAGCTACAAGCTATTCACTCGCATTCTCAAAGAGAGGATATTAACATCTATCGAGCGGGAATGGAGTGTAATAGTGGAACAACGTGGATGGAAGAGAGGGCTGGCAGGTTGCTGGTTATCAAGCTCCTTGAGTACCTGAAGATGCATACAAGAATAGTGACATGCATGAAAAAGCTTATGCTTTTGTGGCGGACAAGATTTGTCGAAAAATCTCTCAAAAAAAAAGGTGATTACCAGATATGTCACCTCTAGGAGTGGGGGTCTTCCAAGGAGATACACTCAGTCCGATAGTTTTCTGCATCTCCCTCTTGCCTCTATCCATTGTGCTCCGAGGAATTAGCTCTGGATACCTATGTGGCCCGCCGAATGGAGGAGAAAATAAGGTCAACCACCTTTTATATATGGAAGACCTAAAAACTCTTTGCCTCTTGAAAAGAGGACCTTTACATCCTTGTCGCGGCGGTAAGTAGGTACTCTAAGGCGATTGGCATGAGCTTTTGACTGGACAAGTGTGCCTGAGACCACCTACACAAAGGAAGACTAGGAACTGCATCATCGCGTGAAGATCAGGATGTTCAACTTATAGGCGGAAATAACATTTAACATCTTGTAATGGAGAGACATATGCATATCTTGGAATACCGCAAGCTGGTACCCAAGCTTTACGTGTGGTAAAAACGACCCTTCAAAAAAGGTGTCGACAAATTCTCAGAAAGATTTGGGCTTCCGAATTATCTGGGAAGAATAAAATCAAGGCGACCAAAATGCTATACGTTTGGTGCAGTAAAATGGAATGTCGATGATGGAGCAACTTAACTGAAGCACAGACAAGATAATGACAATCCATCGAAGTCATCATCCTAGGTCTTCCATACCTCGAACATACCTCCCTCGATATACAGGAGGTATAGGTTTGCTGAACATGGAGTGTCTTCATCGAAGAACAGTTCTGGCTACGGCGTGCTTAGTTCTAAATAGCACAGATTATTTTATACGACTCGTGCGTCAACATGAAGTCGTCAGTGCTGCAGCGCTTCCATACCTTTGGTACTAAAAAGTCGTATACAGGAAGCAGAACATTCGCTTCTACTAAGAGAACATGCTAACAAACCCCTTCATGGTAAATTTCACGGCATTATATCATATATGTAATACTCCTATATTGCGCACGGCGTGAGAATGTATATACGTTTTCAGCGCTTCTTTTCGGCACATGCGCACTGACGTAAAAAATACTGTACATTTTTTCGACGCGCCAATTTAGCAATATAGGAGTATCACATATCTGCATTCTACGTAGTTAAGAGCTGTCGAGGGGTCTGTCCAACATGTTTCTCACGTCTGCTGGATTCAGATCGCACACCTCAGTTTACCGCAAGCGCGTAATGAATGTACCTGTAGGCGATAACAACTGCCGAGCGTGCAAACAAGAACCACAAACACTTGGACATGTTATCAGTGGATGTTCAAGGTATACGCGCTACGGGTACATAGGGAAACACAATGCGGCTCTAAAAGTGTTGTACTACCACCTACGGCAATTTTATGGTGTTGATGTAATGCTCGTCTAGAGATACGCACAGGGGGAACTGGAGTCGAAGCTACAAAGCCCGACTACAAGACTACAAGACTACAAGGCCAGTCGACAATTTGCTGAAGGCTAGCTGTGACCTCTTACCCCTGTACTGCGCCTGTCGGCGATGAATTTTCCTCCTGCGTTGGTGGCTGAAAGCGTGGTCGGTATATTCGCCGACGCAATGCTTCTTCTTAATGAGCACGTGGCATTGAGCGCAGGCTCATTTAAAATGAATAAAAATAGGTATTTCCTGTTGTAACGTCAAATTGTAGTTGAATGAGAGAGATATCAATGAAGTAACATTTCTTAAGTAAATTTTACTTTATTAAAAGAATGTGGTTGTAACATTAATTAATGCATTAGATTAAAATAATAATAATAATAACTGCAAATAGTAGTAATCTTGTAATAATAATTATTAAGAAACATAACACAAATTTAAATACAAATTCATTATTTTTTTAACTTGCTTAGTTTTTTTTAACTTGAGACATCGAAATATCTAAAAAAAACAGGCATCCTATGAAAAAATATCCATGGTAAAAACTTTTTATTTTCGAGAGGAAAAGCGATTTCGAAAAAAATTACCCTCCCCCCGCCCGGAGGCGGTGGGGGGGGGGGGGGGAACTCGGAAAATCAAAAGGGGGACCCCCAATTTTTTTGACAGATGGATGGTATAAAATAAAATAAACTGTGTGAAGGG